>CAXKTH010000056.1:0-59854 GCA_964056705.1 Troilus luridus
ATTCGATAGTAGTGATCGGATTCGGCGAAACCGATGTCACGTATCAACTTTCGCTACTTATCAATGGGACAAGTTGCGGAACACTTTCAATTTCATATCGTCATCGTCACGTAGCTCGGGAGGGTTCTCTTGGGTCACACTGTTGCATGTTTGTAATGCATGGGATTGTAATTTTATGCATATTTATTATGCAATTCGTTCTTTATAATTTGCTTTATTCAATTTTTAAATCGCAATACCATGCGTGATATTTAAACAAGAGAAGTACTTGAACCAAAAATGGTAATATGATATGAATTTAAGTGTCTATTACTAGAGTAAGTTTAAACTTAAATACAAAATTATCGCTTATCCCTCTTAAAATGCGGTAAATGTAATTTTTGTCACGAAAAGAGTATACAAAAAAATGCATCAGAAGCTATTGGTAGGGTATTTATTTTAATATTATTAGAAGTATCTTAAGCATTTCAAATATCTGTTAATAATCCTTGACCTAAGAGAGATATTACATCCCATTTCAACATTATAGTTTAGATTAACCAAATAGAGATTAACCATAATCACTCGTAAAGGCTTCGATATCTTCCAGGAATAAAGTTTTTTTCATTAAAAAAAAAAATTATAATCGAGTTTTTAATCATAAATAAAACTACAAGTCGCGTGGAATTAAACAACCTTTTATATAGCACTGCAACCAAAAAAAGGGTATACACATTTTTGAAGACACTGCCTGGTACCACTAGATTTCTTAGTAAGAGTATTAGATATTTCATAAACACATTAAATAATATATTTTAATAAAATATATTGAAAATATGGTAATCCGATGATCACTGGTCCCGGAAAGTAGGGTGTGTGAGACATAATATCCCATCCTAATTGTTCCTTTCATACTAGAAGCGCAAAATATAATCAGTATATGTATACAAATATACTAATATACCATATTCTGACGATGGACACACCGTCTGATACCCGATATATCAAAATGGATATCCCCCAAACATGGAAAGGTAGATTATTATCTCACCCAACTGCTCACAGGGCATGGTTACTTTAGGGCCTCGCTTCGGAATAGAAGACCGAAAATCTTGTCCTACTTGTGATCCCGTGGATGAAACAGTGGAACACTCGTTCTTCTGTTGTCCAGGTTTTTCTCGAGAAAAGGAAGAGCTTGACATAAAATTCGGAAATAAATCATCGCGGGAAAATATTGTCACTTTGATGATGACTAGGCAGGAGCATTGGAGTGCTGCAGCAGACTATGCAGAGCAAATCGGAAGAAGGCTCAGAATACAGGAGCGAGAAAGGAGAGGAAAAGCTCTGGCTAATCCGACATAAGTTGTCCAAAGAAGAAATAGGCACATAGCCCTTCTGCCCCCCCCACAAAGTAATGCTGGACGGCTGTTCCGTGGGATGGTAAAAGGAGAATTGGGAGGTGGTTTTTTAGTGAGTAGGAATCTCACACTGTTGTGTTATTACACTTCGTCTTATGAAAGATTTTTCCCCTACCCAAGAAAAAAAAACAACCATATTCTACAATTTATGATATTTAATTTTCAGGTCTCAGATTTATTTAAATAAATACTCGCAGAGTCTCAAATCAATTGTGGATTATTACTATAGTCATTTTTCATTTATTTATAAAACTCCTCTATGATCCACATTTTATGTGATTTTACATTTTATAATATTATTTATTTAGTGTATCTGAATCGAACTCCTATTCTCCTGAAACGGTTTTTAGAATTGTTTGTATTTCATGGAATGTTTTCCCTTTAGTTTCTATCAAGAAATAAAAACAGAAGATGCAATAAAGGAAGCTGTACGATCCGAAGAAATAGAACCTGCTTCCTTTCCCCCGCGGTGTATTTATACTTCACCGAAAACTTTATTGATTCCAAATGATTTCAATCCTAAGATTATGGCCGATAACTTTTAAAGTTGTTCGTGAAGAGCTCCGAAGGCTGGAATGGTGCCATTATCCCAAGTCCTATTCCCCAGGTGACTGAATATAGGATCAGACAAGCGTATGGTAACCATATGAAGGAAGATGTGTCGATACCTTTGGTCCATTGATTGAAGTACACGGCGAAGGTGAAGTTAACGAAACCCGTTATGTTGATGTACCGAAGGCAGAGTGCATCAACAACGTTTTCCTCCCTCGAATCTCGCACAAGACAGCGCCTAAGAATGTCATAGCAGTGAATAGGACACTGAATATGACCATGTAGATATCTGGGTTTAGCCCGCCTCCTGTAGATGGCAGGTTGGATGGTGACTACCTTGATCAGAAGAGCCTCCTATATTTTGGCCTAACAATGTCCACGATCTTCGCTCTGTCGTTTTTACACCTGTCTACGGCAGTTGCACTTGGTCCATTCCTGCCTTTGTACTTGCTGCTTCTTTCTGGGTGTGGCGCAGTATCGACAGGCTCTTCTCCGCTTCCTTTTCCTTATCTTTCATCAAGAGGTAGAAAGATGTCTCGGGTGAAAACCAACCAGACATCAGAAACGCTATCGCAATTACAAGATTCACAATGTTGACCCCTTGGTGCGACAGACAAGCACCAATGATGAACCCGTAACACGAACCCAGTGACCCTGTCGTTAGGAATAGAGATCACATGGTGCCCCGCAGATTGAGCTGTGCTATTTCGGTCAAGTAGATCGAGACCACGGAGCAGACAAATCCCTTCCCCATTCCAGCCAGGAGTCGCGCCAGGTAGATGCACCACATCCCAGTTGCCAACATAGTTAGCAAACTTGCTACGATTAAGTAAACTTCTGTGAGGCTGATAACCATTTTCCTTCCCAGAATGTTGATGAGGTATGATATCCTTACTTGGGTAAGGATATTTCCCAAATCCAGTAATGACACCATGGACGCTACTTCGCTGGGTGTCACATCCGGGAAGATTTCTCCTGAGTTCACGCAATATTCGCCGATGCTGGCCAAACCAACCAAGCGGCAACAATGACCTTAAGTTCGATGAAAAAACGAGAAATATGCTTTTAAACTATTATTACTTCTTATTGTTTTATTTTTGCGGATAACAAATGTTACCGCTGAAACGAAAAGGAATTTATTAAAATCGAAAAAAGAAATAAATTAATAAAAATTGTTTTATAGCAATAAGGAAATGGGATATCGAACTTTAAACGCATATATATATTTAAAGGTTTCCAGAGGCTCTTTTGAAAGATGACTGAATTATCTATAAAACTAGATTTAATATCTAGTTTGTCCAAAACATAACTTTCATTTCTGCGGGTTCATTACAAGCTTTGTTTGCCGCATATTCGTTAGTTAAGGTTTCCTTTTATTTTTTACTTCATATTCATTGTAATTAGAGAAACCCATGACCTCTGAGCTAAAAAATTCCGACTGTGGCAGATAAATTTTTTACTCTGTACATTTTCCGACAATTTATTTGACAAATTATTTCGCGGTGCCTACGGGATATGCTGAATCTCTTGGGGCTCACGTTCTATTTAAAAGGTACCATTAATTAGGAGGAAACCTGACGGTTGAGTGTGATCTCGGCCAAAACACCAACCTTCACAACCGTTGGTTTAGAAACAATGTAGTGGCTACCATTTATCGACCACAATACCCTTCATGGTTTTGTAGCATAGGTTTGGAATGGACTTCGAACCCAAGGCAGTACGAACTAACCAATTGAACAAATCAAATACTCATTTTTATGATTTATTTTAAGAATTATTGTTTACTACCACACACTTATTATCCAATTCTTCACTCATTCCTTGGAGACAGATTTTTCTCAGTCCGACAGGGCTCAGAGCTATCTTCAATAAGACCGATCTTAGCCGGCGTACCTCAGGGATCAATACTGGCACCGCTGTTGTACATAACATATACACACGATATTCCACAAAGTACTGACATACTGACAGCAACCTACGCTGACGACACTGCCATAATCACCAAACATCAATACGCAACCCAAGCCTCACTAAACTTACAACAAAGCTTACAAAAGTTGAATGAGTGGTGCCACATTAGACATGGTGATAAAATTAGACTAAACCACGAAAAGTCACAACACATCTCTTTTACTCTTAGACGCGAAACATGCCCTCCCATTTACCTTAACAACTCATCTATCCCGCAGACAGACAAAGTACAATACCTTTGACTAACGTTTGATAGGAGAATGACATGGGGTCCTCACGTTAAGATGAAACGCCAATCACTGAACCATAAGCTCAATTTAATGTACTCTCTGTTCAGGAAAACCTCCAAATTAGATATAAGACAGAAACTAAACACGAACACTTACCTACTAAAACCAGTTTGGACATATGTATTACAAATTTACGGAATCGCTAAACAGACTCACAGAAAATGACTGCAAACTTTTCAATCAAAAGTACTAAGACTTTTCACCAAAGCACCATGGTACGTCAATAACAAAACTCTGCATACTGACTTAAAAATACCAACGGTTGACGAACACATACGAACATACTACAAACGCTTTCAAGAAAAACTACACGGACATTCAAACCCGTTAATAGAACGAATGGCCTCTACTCTCATGCCAGAGAACACTAGGAGGAGATTAAAAAGAACGTGGATGAGGGATTTGTTATCATAGGAAATTGAATCAAGCCAAGGGAGAGCTACCGCTGGGTACTGTTCTTCTTCATGCCTTTCAAGTCATTGTATCATGTTTTTAGTGTCAGACTATCTGTTGATTGTCACTATTTTGTATTTGACAGGTGTAGATAAAAATATAAAGAGAAAAAAAGCAAAAAAAAAAAAGAAGAATTATTGTAACTTTTTAACTTTTGATCATTACTTTATGGATGATATTGCACTGCTTTCGTTCAGTTGGGCTTCTTATGGGTTTCCTTACAAAGAACATTACTGTGCGCCATTGTCTTGTATTCAACTGTCAACCCTTTACCGTATTGTAAGCCCTCAATAAGACCTACAATATAGGTCGAAACGTTGGCTTTAAAATAAATAGGTTTCCTTATTAAAGATTATTTGTTTCTGACCTCCACCCAGACCATTTCCTTCTTTTTAACCTTACCTATAGTTGCAAATCCATATTGAACCAACACCCCAGTTTTAAGTGTTCTAGTTTATCGTGGAATTCATTCACACGTTCATTTCGGCTTCTATGAGAAGATCAGTTGTCTTTCTCACTAACGAACCAACACTAACTTCAGTAATTATCACTTTGTTATCACAGCGACGTAGAACAAGACTTGAATATAATCCTCATAAATAATAATAATCCTCTGTTACGTGTTGTTACACGTATGTTGACATGTTGCAAAATCCTTTTCCCCTCTCTTCGTGGTGATGTCTAATGATGCATTGAAGTTAATTTCAGCACGTCTCATATCTTGGTACGTTTTCTTTATTTGCCTCACATTATAGTCATATAGTAGTTATTATTTATTAATAATTGTTTTAAATTGTTGTTGGATTTGGATGAAACTTTACAGTAATATAGGTTGTACATCAGAATAACACATAGGTTACAATTTATAATGACGGTTACACGATTATCGGACATTATGAAGATGTGTCTATACAACCACAACCATTAATAGATGCTATTGGTTAATAAATAATACCTCCACATTATTGTTTCGACTACCATTATTATAAATATCGGCTTTCTCATTCAAGCTTCTGTTTTCAAGCTCAAAATATTAGTAGCCATATGAATATTCAGTTTTGAATCCCATAAGCTCATTATCGGTATTTCTTAAGGTGCTTGTGGAGATATTCTTTCGGCATACTTTTCACTAAATTCATAATACACATAATAAGAATGCCACTGAAGGAGATAGGTGTCGCAAGATGCCGTAATACTCCTCGAAGACACGGTCAGTCGTGTGCCAATCCTTTTGCCACTCGTCCTTGGCGCCCCCTGAATCTATATAGCTCCTAGCTTTGTTCTGATCGGTCTGATGACATGATGACATGATGATGCATCCCTACTTATTGCTACTTCGGTAATTAGAATTTTGCCAACCGGCTAAGACACGAATCCAAACCACTCGCTCATTTGTCCTGATTTAGGGACACTGACTTCAAGATTTACGAAATAATACCTATCGTTTTATCCATACTTTATACTATCTTGATGTTATATCAATAAAAAAAAACTGAAATATCTTTTAGTAAGTTTGAGCAGCTACTAACGTGAGGAACTAGTAGTATTAATGTTATGAATACCACACTTGTTTGTTTGTTCATTTAACGTCACTTTAATCGTCTATGCCCAATAGGACAATGTTACTTTGAGTTCTAAATTGTTCATATCCAGGTATTATTTGGATAGGAATTTTTAACGATTAACTGCACCACAAAGGCTTGGAACCCACATTTTACGTCCTTTCCCAAGGACGGCATAACCAAGGATTTTTTACTCCCTTTTACATAATCACAGGGTCATGTGACGAGCTGCAGCCGCGATCTTACGCACAACCGGTTGTTATGGAAGCAACTATACTACAGGTGACTACTCGAATATCACGTGATATATTGTAATAACTATTTTTTTTAGTTTTTCACGAATTTGTATATTTATTAAATCACACGTATTTCCATCGCTTACTTGTTTATTATTGTACAATATAAAATTATCTCTAACTTCCTTTCTCTTCTACGCGCAATTCCAAATGCATTTTTTCGGGAGATAACTTCACCCTGACAGTTCAAGTTATGACAGAGCAGTGATCTCTATATCATATTGCTCCCAATGCCAAGTTCACTTTAAATGTTCAGATTTATAAAATTTTATAAATAATATGTGAGGCGTTCAGGACCAAAAGCGGATAATTCAAATATTTCAAAAATTGACATATTCACATTTTTCGCTAGTGCAGTCAAGGAATTTTGTCTAACACGACACTTTTCCGCATTATTTCTCATGGTTTGAGTGTTGTTCTGAACCTGAAGTCTAGGGAGCTTAGTGTTGCTTGGGTAAACGAGAGAAAAATGTGAAAAAGTAAGTTTTTGAAATTTGGAACTATCCGCTTTCCATCCTGAACGCTTTATATATTAATTATATAATTATTTTTGATTATTTTAGAAAGGAATCTGCCGACTACTCTTTTATTTTTTCAAAATATCAACATTTAGTATACTTTTCTTTGATTATTATAAAATTTTACACCAGAAATTGGTTATTTATTTACGAATTTTACAAATAATATTACAATTAGCATTTTTTTCTTATCTTATTTAAGATATAACATAAAACAGAACGAGTTTTGCCCGAAATTGTATCATTATTTCTA
The DNA here is from genome assembly GCA_964056705.1 of Troilus luridus. Classification (NCBI taxonomy): domain Eukaryota; kingdom Metazoa; phylum Arthropoda; class Insecta; order Hemiptera; family Pentatomidae; genus Troilus; species Troilus luridus. Next base: position 7,293 of record CAXKTH010000056.1, read on the forward strand.
TAAAAATTACAAGTTAATATATAAATATTTAAGTTTTCTACCTAAAGCGTAACGCTAATTTTGCTATAAAAATTTTTCTATTTAAAAGACCAAAACTTTTTTTTTATTAAAAAATTATTTAATCCTTAAGTTTTCTGTTAACTATTACAGTTTTAAACACGATCGATGTATCATACAGCTTTAAATATGTATGTTTCTTCCTCTCTTTAAAGACCATATTTTTATTTTTTTTATTTTATGGTTTTAGCTTTCTTTGATAGTGTACCAAATCGGGGACTCTCTGCACAATAACCTTCCCGCAACGACCGAAAAATGTGATTTGTTACAGACTACTCTTTATCGGTCAATAGAAATATATCACGACAAAATAAAATAAATAAATAAAATGAACTTCATTTTGAAATTATATAATGAAATATCAATCTTAAAAGTTTAAATTAATCTATTTGTGAGGGAAATGGTGCTGAGATGACTGTTCTATCATGAATAAAATATAAAGAAAGAGTTTTTTTTGTTGAAAAGTGTGTTTTTAACCACTTTGTAACGGCCCATAATGGGAAGAATTGAGAAATAATTATTTCCTTTTTTTCGCTGAGTATTACGATACATTACAATATTATTATTACGATACATTACAATATTATTATTACGATACATTACAATATTATCATTACGATACATTATTAATATTATTTAGAGTTGTTTTATGAAAGAAGATGAAGATTGTCGCAGGTCTTAACGCCTCAGTAACACTTCATCCAATACTACTATTTTTATAATAAGAAAGATAATAATGAGACAAAATAATGATATGACATGTTACAATATTAATGACAGCCTACAAAACAAAATTCAGAAGACTGGAATAAATTTATTAAAATTAAATTTAAAATAGTTGTCTACATTCTTTTTTATTAAACTAAGCTATGTGAAGATTGAAATTACACGAGAAATAATCCTGACAAGCAATAACGTTGACATCTAACTATTGGAAGCTAAGTCAATGTTAAAATTATTTGAAGTTAACTTTTAAAGGCTCATTAATTGTAATGCTGTTGTTAGATATAATAACGTACAAAGAAAAATATAGGCAAAAAATATGACAAAATAAAATAAAGGAATAATAAATAAAGTTTTGTAAGTTTGAAGATGTAGCAATATAATTATAAGTTGCCATATGTGGGGAAGATTAAATATAGAAAAATGGAGAAGATGAAAATTATTCGAGAATAAGAAAAAAATACGCTGGAATACAGAGTCAAGCACGAAATAAATAAGTATAGAAAATATTCCAGGAACTAGAACAGCCACCATTGGAAAAATCATACGTAACGAAAAGTTTTAATCGATTATTATATATTTTTTTAATAACTCTAATTTGCCTAAAAAAAAAGATTAGTTTCTTTAAAATTTTAAGGAATCATAATTAATTTATTGTTACTATAACTCCTTTACAAAATAAGTGCAATAAACAGAAACACATTCCATCGTAAGATCATCCTGAGGAAAACCAGGTCAATGTTGATATATCAAACCTGAGAATATTTAAACAATTAAAACAGTTTTTAAACAATTCCTATAATAAGACGTGTTGTATTTTAATGTCCTGGAAACGATTCTAAACCAATAATTTAACGAACAAATGAAATATTTTTTAAATTGTAGTTTTCACTATCTCACATGCAATCAATACTACAGCTTTAAATAGTCAGTAATTATATTTATTTTATATGATAATTATTAATTAAGGATGGTTTTTCGAAAAGCTGTCTCATAGCAAATAAAAAAAATAACTCATGTGTGTTTCAATATTTTATGCAATCATTGCGCATATTGTTGAGGGACGCCTTATATTATTATTACATTATGCAGTATAATTGTTACATGTAGATTAATATAGTATTTAAGAATTATTAAGGATTTTTTACTTTCTTTAAAAATCTTAAGGGCGGGTTGCGAACGCCCAATACTGGACATAGTATGGTCAAAGGTATGATATAATACAAACGACTGTGGTTTCGACCAACACATCGGATCTGGCGGATATTTTCACCATATTACGTCACATATAATAGCGGTGATATAAGAATTAATTATACTGAGAGAGAGTAGATAGGACGGAAGGAAGGCAGCGTGTTAGTAAACACGGGTTCAAGGAACGTCCTTGCAACGCTGCGAAGGCCGCTATCACTCGAATCTTTCGACTTGTTTATTGTTACGTTGCACCTCACCTTGGATATCTGTTGTGGTCGGCGCTTTATCGGTATCTGCATTCTGTGCAGTCAACAATAATCAACATTCCTATTTATAATTACTTTCTCAAGTAATGAGAAGTTATAAAATTCTAAATATAATAAGTGGTGAAAGAAGGGAAATCATTAGTAGTATAGTATGGAACTAATAAAATAAAATAGAGAAATGATTAATAACGATAATAATAATTTTGAAAAACTGTACCATTACAAATTGAATTCTTCCTGAAACGATTCAGAAGTTAGAGATAGAAATATGAGGATAGTAACTAAATAAATAGAAAACACTTTATAGCAACTCAGCGGTCCCTCTTAGCTACCCCCCTCCATATAATATTAATAATAATAATAATCTACAAAAATGTAAAATATTGGCGATATTTGTATGCATTTATATTTGTTCATACAATATACTGTAATATGAATTTAAATTAATTCAATAAAATTTGATAGGAAAGAGAGAGAGAGTGAGGGAGAGAGGAAGAGAGGGAGTGAGAGAGAGAGAGAGAGAGAGAGAGAGAGAGAGAGAGAGGGAGAGAGAGAGAGAGAGAGAGAGAGTGTGAGAGAGAGAGAGAGAGAGAGAGAGAGAGAGAGAGAGAGAAGGAAATTTACTGTAGACCGTTGTTACAAAACAGAGAGCTGAGTATTGTAAATCCATTGTTCTCATCTCTAAACTTCCTGAACGTTCCAAAACAATTTCTCGGCTGAAGATGTTGATGGAATCTCAAGGAAAAACGAGAAGGAGTTACGCTCCAAATTATTTTCTAAAATATCAAAAAAGTATTGTACAGAAGTTAAAAGAGAAGACCTTATGCAGGCCGTACTGTTGTTGTTTACCTCATACATAGGTTCTGAAATTGACTAATGAAAAAATAAAGTCACAAATATTAAACTACTTTAATATTTAATAATATCTAATATTAATTTATTAATATATAATATTAAAATAAATATCTAACCATTAAAAATAATATTAGAACACAGTATACGTCAAAAAACCACTTTCATATTTAATTTAACCGAATCAAAAGGTAGTTGTTATTTACATTAACTAGGTTCTGTAAATAATCCTTGAAGACATGAAATAAAATTACAAATAATAAACCAGCTTGTTTCATAATATATTTCAAATCATTTTTATTTAAAAATTACTAGGTTTAACAAACGATCGTCTTAAAAAAAATTAATTTAAATTTAATTAAATAGTGATTAAATTTTACTGAAATTTAAAAAAATAATTCAAATACCAAAAAGCTGCTAATGGTTCTATAAATAATTTCCGAAAAAATAAAACAAAATTACAAACACAGGCTAACTTGTTTTTACATATCTATCCTTAATATAAAAAATATGTACTTAAAAAAATATATTTTCATAAAAAAAAATCTTTAACCAATCCTTTAAAAAATTAATTAAAACAACAAACATTAATTAAATTGTCCTAGAATAAGTTTATCATCATTAAAGAAAATTATGATAATAAATTTTACTTTAAAATTGAATTTAATTTAACTATTCAAGAACTTAACACACCTTACCATCACTAAAAGAAAAATAAAGACTGATGAATAAAAATATAATGTTTTGATCTGTTAGTATAAAATTATTGATGTTTTAATAATTAAATTCTTTATTATTCGATAATCTATTATATTTGTATCTGTTATCATCAACTTTAATTTTTAAAATATGGGTGAGAAATGTAAATTAAAATCAATTAAGTAATATTTACTTAAGTGTTAGGAAATAATAAATTGAAAAATTAGCTGGTTACTTTATTAGATGTCATTTAAACAATTTTTTGTCGTTTGTATGTCCTTGTAAATTAAAAGATTTTAATTGTCGATCTGGTTTTATTTCTCTCGACCAATGAATAACGGAATTTTTAATTTAAGGGAAAAACAATCTTTGATATGATTACCTGTTACTAATAGCTAATATAATGTTCTTGTAGGACTAGATTTTTTATGAGAGATATAAATACAGAATCCTAGAATTTGAATATCGTCAATACTAGAGTCATGTTTCTATCATCCAATAGAATTCTATCATATTCCCATGCTAATCCATCTCTTGCAATGCACCTAGTTGATCCTCTCGTTCCTATCAATATCCATTATAATGACTTCAAAAAAAAAATAAACCAAGGGGCAAAGAAACAAATATGTAACAACCACCTAGATATTCTATCGCTAAAAATTAAAAGCTTAATTTGCACAATAAAAGCAATAGCAACAAATAATTGCAATAATCGACAATATTATTTATACATCGACACTCTTGCAGCAGCCCCTGGACAAGTAATCAAGTCCTTTGACAGGATGGCAATTAAGTTACGTAATGATGATGGATGTTGAGAAGGTGATTCGCCCAGGAGGACTTACCACCCACTCTCCTGATCCTATCTAGTATTAAGTAGGATGCTTCGTTGCTTTCCAACCGGGCATTTTGTTTCCGCATTGTTGCTGTTTGTTATTTTATCCTCACTTTAGGCTATGAGTAATCGGACAATGACACAGTGGAAACTCTAAATTTTGCCTATCCAGCTATAATTATGACATGGGTCTTTAACGAGTAGTCGGCATCGCACAGAATCGAGACCCCCATTTTACGCCCTTCCCGAAGGACAGCTCAACTAAGGATTTCCAAACCCATCTAATAACCTAACCACTACTTCACTGGCACTAAAGATATGATATCCTAGAAACAATTGGGACTAAAGCCTATATTCCTAAAGGATGGTAGAAATGACCTGAAGAAAGCTGGATAACTTCAAAAGTTCCTGGAAATAGAAGAAGAGGGAAGCCTAAGCCGAGGTGGTCAGATGGTGTTTCACGCGATGAGGGAAACTTCCTTGGATTTTGGTACTGGACGGCGTCGACACAAGATCGTGACGTTTGGAGGAAGCGGTTGGAGGAAGCCAAGACAATGTATTAGGGTTGTAGCGCCGTTATAAAAAAATCACGTAATTTCTTGTTTCATTAATATCTTTATTTGACTTCGCCGTAGTGCTTCTAATATCTGAATACATCTCTGTAGGATTTGTATCGGGACCAAGTCTCCATATCTGAGAAGCGAGGCGAAATGCAGCTGCGACTAAGAATCATGATTAAGTACAAATATAAGTTCCTTAAGTCATTGCGGAAGCCGGTCATTATCCTAGGCATAAATAACTGCGTGACTGTCATTACTTACGCAAAGCTTCCTCCTACGCCATCATCAATAACCACCCTACCATTGCCACTCATGTAAGACAGAAGAGAGAGAGAGAGAGAGAGAGAGAGAGAGAGAGAGAGAGAGAGTGAGTGAGAGAGAGAGAGAGAGAGAGAGAGAGAGAGAGAGAGAGGGTAAATATATATATATATATATATATATATATATATAGAGAGAGAGAGAGAGAGAGAGAGAAGAAATTGGTCCGGGCGGAGGTCAAATAAATAATTCCTTAAATAGTGAAAAGCCATTTTGTAGATACCGACGTTTCCATTCACGGTATTCTTCAGGACTGAATAGGAAAGATACAAAAAGATTTAAAACTGAAAAAAATTGGAATAAAAAATTAATAAAATATAAAAATGAAACCATTGGAATAAACAGTAAAAATTGGTGTAGTAGAAACAAGAGTCCAACTTTTAGGCAATATGTACCAATGACAATTTTATGATATGAAATGGCTTAAATGATAAATACGAAATTTGAAAATATTTATTATTTACTAGCTGTCCCGACAGACGTTGTTCTGCCCTATTTCCCTAAAAAAACAAAGGGCATCCAAATTTCCTCCAAACATTACAATTGCAATTTTTTTACCAGCTCTGAACACAACTTTATGTTTACCAGATGTCATAAGATCCAGTGCAGTTTTACACAATGTATTCAATTCATTTGTAACTGTTCTACAATATACCTCCACTCTGAACTGTTATTTTTTATTAAGGGATAAAGAACGATGTTTTTTTTATTATTCCATAAAACCCTTCTTTGCGCCTTAGCAAATATATGGAAAAAAAATTAGCCGCATTGGTCGAGCCGTTCTCGAGTTTTTCATTTTTATTATATAGATATATACATCAACAAAGTTTCTTTTAATTTATAAAAACATAAAAAAATATATTTTTCTTATCTATATCTAGTTTCAATTTGAGATTTTACATTTCTACGTACGATTTTGTTACAATCTAGTGGTAGTAACATAATAACTTAACAAGATAACAAACATTTTATTGGGCGATTTGGCACAGAATTATCTCATACGATCACTATTTGAGATAATCTATATAATTCATCTCGTAAAAGAAACAGGTGAAGGCCTACCAGGGATAAAGGAAAGTTAATAAGCAATAAATATCTTCGAAGTTCAAGTACGGTCAGTTTTTGGAATACATTATTCTGTAAAGGAAAAACATGTATCTATTGGGGCGTGATATATAAGCATTCATGTTTTCATAATTCCATTTGCATTATGCCTGACTTATCTGTCATGAAGACTTTCCTCATACGTTTAGCATGTAATAAAAATATTGATAAGACAGTAGCCAGTTTACATTTTAATTACAAAAAAACAAATTTTCTCGAAAAAATTATAAGGATGAATAATATGCAGTTTAATGCTTTTCAAAACAATTAATATTAATTTGTAATATATTAAATAGTATTGAGATGTGTAACAATATATAATATGTAACAAGATAATATTGATTCAATTCCTTAATTCAGCATTTATGAATGTTGAACCAGATGGTGATATGAGGGATTACTTCAAAACGGAAACCTAATTCGAAAAGTGTCTTAATATATTTTTGTTAATACATTAGTGGAAAAATTCCAACTAAAAACCTTAAGTCTCTAAACTAAAACAGGAAATTAAAAATACCTGTCCAATATTTCGCCTATTCAGGCATCCTCAGGGCAGAAAAAGAATAATAGCAAACCAAAAGATGAATAATACACCCAAAAACCCACATCCCACCACCTCCAAGGCTCAAATGCAACTACTGAATCATGGGGAAGGTTACTAGATTCCCAGCTGGCTAAGGTTAGATAAAAACAGCTGATAAATACACCAGATTTGAAACATCAATATAAATTCGCAAAAAACCAACAGGAAAACAAAATAAAATAAATAATAGTAACAAACAACAGAAGACAAAAAACTATATGAAAAAATGGAAGTAAAAGTGCAAGAAAAAAAGAGAATATATAAAAAAACCAGTGGACTTATGGTTATTCCACAAAATATATATTGAAAAAGGGAACGGTCAACAGAGACATCAATTAAAATAGGCGAAATATTGGACAGGTATTTTCAATTTCCTGTTTTAGTTTAGAGACTTAAGGTTTTTAGTTGGAATTTTTCCACTAATGTATTAACCTTTAATTGATGTCTCTGTTGACCGTTCCCTTTTTTAATATATTTTTGTAATGTTAGTTTTAATACTCTCAAAAATTTCTTAAAACATTTCAAAAATTGAAAATAAACACAGCTTTGAAGTTTTATTAAAATAAACATGACAATAATACCCATTCCAATCTCCTTCCCTCGCTTAAAATTTACGGTGTACAGTAAAAGAGATTCCTTCAAATCCTTTTTTCCATATATAACAAACAAAAAACCCATGAGGCTAAGAAAAAATAAAACTTACCTAAACATTTATAAGAAAAACTAGCAACGCTACAAAATGAACAGAATCAGTTATGCATTAATATGTTTGCATTAAATTCCTATTAAAACAAAATGCTACAACGTGCATTAAAAGAATATATCAATGTGGATTGATTTTGTTTCTCTTTCCTTTGCTATTCTAAGGAAACCTTGAATTTTATCAGCCCATAAAACAAAAAATTCCACTATTAAATCGCTATGGAGGTTTCAAGTCAAGGGTCCGAAGATAGTAAACAAGGCTCAACATTTACTTGTATTTATTATGAATTTAGATTTCATTACGTATTTAATAAATAACAAGTATAACAATTAATTGTCTTACTTGTTTTTAATTGTATTTTTTAAAAGTATATTTAGCGTTAGTTGTGAAGTAACGCCGCCTCAAAAATCCAATGAAAACCTAAATGTCAGGTTATTTTGAATTAGAAGTTAATATTGTAGACCCATCCAAATAATCTTAGCTTTATTTATCGAAGATATTTTAATACCTTACTTTTGTTCTCAATTTATTTATTCGCGCGCAAATCCGATTCGTGTCCATTAAAAGATTTGTCTTGTGGTTACTCCAAAGAAACAAATCTTCACATTCAACCAGCGCAAGCTACGTATTTAAGTTTTCAGTGAAATGTATATAAGTAAAAATGAATAACTATAATTAATTATTTCTGTAAGATAATAAATAATTACTACTTAATATTATTCAACTCATTATTGATTTAAAAATAATTAAATAAAAAATACCTGTGCCACGCGCCACTACAACGCAACCCTTGAAGGGTCTTGGGTCATGTATGTAGAAGAGACCGTTTTTAAGTTAATGGATATGGAGGGAGGTGATTTGTCCGAGATAGCGCTCAACAGCCAGGTTTTTTCCACTAATTGAGAGAACCCTCATTACAGAGGCTTGATGAGCCCCAGGAGGGCCTGCAGGCCTTGTTTATTTCACAACAGATTCCTTATCAATCTTAAATACATGATATGAACATACTTTTTTCAATTACATGAACCATCTATCACCAGAAACGTACGTGTTATTTGTTCAAGTGAGTGTTCTAGACAAGATAAACTTCTTATGTCGATTTGAAAAAGAAAATGGATTTTCAAGTTGGCCTTCCATGAAATGGGTTCGTTGGTGTGCCATTTTAAAAAAACTCCAAGGAATTGGAGGAAGACTCTGATTTTTCAGATATATTTATACTTTTTGTATATTTGTCAGGGAGTATATTATAGCCAATTTTATTTATTTTTATAGAATGTATCCTATATTTCCATATCTACGAATCTACGACAAAAACGATGCATATATGTTTATGGTAAAATTTAAAACCAGGTGTGATATGTTTTCTTAGTGCTGAATGATATTTGATAGTGGTGCTTGATGTTTAAACATATAATTTGCTTTTATATTTTTTAATTATAACTAAGTTAAATAAAATTACAAAAATTCACAGAACCTGAAATGTGGCATGTCTTAATCCTGATCTAATAAAGACATTTTGTTCAAACATAGACGGTTTCTGGTCATATAATTTGATGAATCTTCAGATCATAATAAGCAATCTATTGTTTTTGTTGTAAAAGTATATACTAGCTATATAATTATTCATCTGTTGATAAAATAATAGAAATATAGTAAATCAATAGCATTAATACGGGTAATATTGTTCTTAAAAAAAAAAAAAAAAAACCTGTACCACTATAACCCTTAAAGGACCTTGGATACAGTACGTGGTGGATACTGTGATGTTTCTTGGACAACGGTTGTGCAGGGAGGTGCTTTGTCCTAGATTGCACTCAGCCACCAGATGTTCCCCCCTTTCGTGTACCCTCTTTATAGAGGCTGGGTGAACCCCAGGAACGTCCTAAACCGTAGGATTCATCTCCGGCTGCTAACAAATTAAATATAAGTCATGAACCACTCGCTCCCTTGTAGATTGTTTTTCTTTGATCATTTTGTTATTGATATAACATTATTGTTAGTTTTTTTCATTTAAGGGACTTTTAATATAAATATTCGTATTTGCTGTTTTAGGATAGTGAAACCTCCCTCATACTAGCCCACTTTGAATTACTGAACCTAATGATCCAAGCCACCAACATCCGCCGCTTGCAGACACACCCCAGACGTGACATTATTCGAACTCGGTATGCGGATCATGATATCCAATTCCAATTAACTCTTAAACCGACCCTACTCTCCCTACTTGGAAAATCAACTCCTGAGAACACCAGAGTGCCACTGTTTTTTGTATCAGGAGCATGCCTCAGGCGTTGTTCCTTCATGATTGCAAAATTTCAAGCAAAGTACTTAATAAAAAAAACTTAGATACGTTTTGCTACCTTAGATACTTACATATATATAGGAAAAGTGCGAATCTTAGGAGGAAATCAAAACGTAAATAAATAAACCATAAGAAAGATGTTTGAAGTCCGATCCCGGAGCAATAGGTATTCGAAGATAAAGAAGAGCAACCGGAAACAAAAGAATAAGTAGGGAAAGAAAAACAATCACATTTGAGTCCAAACTAAGATCTCAGTGTAATTCCTTCTAATAAGAAAGTAGCTAGAGCAAGAAAAGTTTCAAGCCTTGAATTTGTCCATAAATAGGTTATATTTATAATTATAAAATAAATTATATATTATATTTAACAATTTTTTTATAACTGAGTTGTTTATCGTTCCTAAAAGCTCTCACCAAAGTAAAATAAATTATACGATTTTATTTGTTGTGATTATTTTCGTATCATTCTCTTTGCAATTAGAAGAGATGAAATATTTACTGATAAAAAAAAGCTGGTTATTTAACAAGTCATCTGGGTATGACATGTGGGTTAAACTACAAGGATACATGATTTGAGCGGTACTTTCAATTTTCGTAAATTATTACGATTCAGTCCAATTGAAGCCAACCTATTTATACTACTGTAGCACATGTAAGAAGGGTTAGTAGGGGTTATACTTTTTCTAAGCCAACGGGTACGATATGACCGAGATCGGACTCGACCCCAGGATTTCCCCACAATTAAGAGTTTCCGATTTGCAGAGGCTGGGAGAACCCCCAGGAGGGTCTGCATGTCCCACAGGAATTGATCGGCTGTAAAGTTATTTCAGAGATTTCAAAAACAAAACCAAATTAAAAATTAATATAGTAAACTGATTTTGTTTTTAATTACAACATATCGGAGATGACAAAAAACGAGAAATTATTGCAGAATTTTATCATTAAGTATTTCTGAAGGTTGATTCTGAGGGTGGAACCGTGAAAGCTTACTAGTGAGGGTGAGTCACTGAGCAATCTGAATTTAAGTGTATTAGTTCTCGACATGAGAACTAATCAAGTGTAGGTATATAAGAAAATTTTGAATCGTTCTTAAGAAAATCTGGCAAATTGTATAAATTATATGTGCTGTTTCGGTATTATGAATAAAACATTACAGGGACGAAAGGACCGGTCATTTATCCGGCATCTCTTAATAATATAATATCAGAGAAAACATGCAACATAACTAAGTGTTAGTTCGCAAAACGACTTACATGCAATAATTATTTAATAGATCCCATCGAACCCAGTTCGCCACCCCTTCATACGGCCTAATGACCGACTTACATAACTCGGTTATGAGTCAGTCGACTCGTAGAATTTGTGTTATAAGCTAACTTGATAATAAGTAAACGAGACAATTTCATATTTATTATGATTTAAGATATTGTTCCAATTTTCACTCGAAAATCGAGGAAAAAAATCTAGAAATCAATACTTCATCTTATACTTTGCTCTGACTACCTTCATCGTTTAATCTAGTGCCAACATGATCCTAAATATGCCAACAAATGCCATAAATGTTATTAAATGAGTTGTTTTAAAACCTCTTAAACATAGCAATCGCCGAAAAGCCTCCATCGAGGATGATAGGCAAGGATGTACGTTCAGTTAACGACATGGGGGGAAAGCAATGTGGGCCGAGTTAGGTAGGCTAAGGACAACTACAGTCACTGTACTATTTACTTTAATAACTACAGTGATATATTTCTTCCCTAACTAGGACGGGGCACCACTATCGCGTAAATTCTGCCAATGACAGCCATTCCAAGGGCAGGTCACATGTTCCGATTTTAAAATTCTAACGAATAAAGCTCATATCATGATAGGTTCTATTAGAAATGTCATTCCAGAACTAGTGAAAAGTAATTAATTTGTAATAGCAATTTATTAGAATAAAGGCAGGACTTAAGGCTACTGTTTCGGGTAGTGAGAATATGGTTTGAGTTCGAGCAAATGGATCCATAAAAAAATTCATGTGATCTATGACTTTATATTTGGATCTATCAGACCTTTGGAATAACGGTGTAACAAATGTTTCATTTGTAATGTCAGTTTTTATTTTTTCTAAGCTTCAAAGTGGAATTAGCTTACTGTGTTTATGTTTACAGATTCTAATGAGCTGTTATTAATCCTATATTATTAATGAGCTTCATCAGGATTCAACGCATCAAGTGGCTGGGCCACTTATATAGGATGGGCGAAGAAAGAACAGCTAAAAAGCTGTATAAAGCAAATCCGGATGGAGTAAGACCTCGAGGAAGGCCCAAAGCTAGATGGAAGGATGCCGTCTGTGAAGATCTGAGGCTGAGCAAGGTCTTCATCTCTCGAGCAGGCGATCGGGACGATTGGGGTAGAGCGGTTGAGCAGGCCAAGGACTTCTTTATGAGTCTGTCGCGCCAATAATGTAATTTTAAAAAAATATTTATTATCACTACAATTGAACGAACATTGTTTTAGTGTACCAACTAACGGTCATGCTCATACCATGGAAACACTCAATTTTCGTGAACAATTTTTTTTTCTCGAGTTAAAACATGGACACTAGGCGGCCCAAGGTGCAAAAAACATTACCACTGCGTTCAGGGAAAGGTGTTGTAATGAACGGACCATACGACGGTGGTTTGAGAAATTTTGAGAAAAAACGAAGATTAATTGATAAATAAATATGTATTCATAAATAACTCATTTTTCCTTTCTATTCAGAAGTGATGACAATAATATTGACATGAAGCAACAAAAATCAGCCTCTATTGGTTAATCGGAACGGACCTATTCAAGTGTGTATTCGGACAAATCACCTCTCTTCACAACCCTTGTCATTGAAACAGTATTGCCTCTCCCATGTAATGAACCTGAGACCCTTCATGGCTAGTAGTGGTATAGTTTTTTTTAATAGTTAATTTGAAAGTCTATAGTGATGGTATGCAAGATTGAAGTATTAGCTAGTACAGTACATCCCGATTGATGGCTTCATGACGTTGTTTAATGTCTGAAAACAGTAAGTCTATACGCTTATAAGCTTTATCCTTCAGGCCTGGTAATTCGAACGATGAACCGTCAAATAATTTAACCTTTCGCGTACCTACCTTTCTCAAGCGAGCACACGAGAGTAGCGGACGGACTAATAGAGGTGTTCCTCCGAAATAGGAAACCGCTACGGAAGCAGCGGGCCGTGTGCTATATGGGACTACAATTAATAGACGTCCTGTTAGCCGAAGAGGAAAATGAGGGGGTTGTGCAATCGCCGCTCTTCAGTTTCCGTAACACTTTCTCGCGGCGGAGGCACGGCATTAGCGAGCGAATTGTATAATTTTCTCGACAGCTGCTCTTCGGCCTGAGGCCACAGTGGCGCAGCCTTGAGAAAGTTACGAGCACTTTCCAGATTTTGTTCCTTATCCAGATAATTACACATACGTATTTATCAACAACTGTTGCATACAATCTAGGTATTCCCCGTGACGAATAAACTGTGCGAAAGACGGTGTCGGAAATAGAGAATAGGGTCAGAATCATCAATTGTTGCGCCATTGAAAATGAAAGTTCGCAATTTTTGATAGGATTATTGATAAAGCTCGGCCTTCAACAATGATTGTTCGGTTTAAAAAAAAAACCCTAACATTTTATAATTGATTTTCCAATTACCAAGCAGTATATAAAAAAAAATTCTGTATTTATACATATATACATACAAAAGAATGCGAAGAAGCTACAAACAAAATAGGGTTCAAAACAAACAAGGAAAAAACAAAAAATATGATATCGTCCAAGAAAAGCTCGACTGGTGGATCTCTGACATTTGGAGGATGTAACTTCGAAAAAGTTCGTTCGCTTCAAGTACCTCGATACGATAATCACTGTAAAAAAAAGAAAAAGAAGAAGAAATAAAATTACGGATCTAGTAGGGCAACAAATGCTGCTGGGCTCTTAAAAAAATCTTTTAAATCGAAATATAAATACCTAAAAATCAAAATGCGAGTATTTAAGACAGTTTTCCGGCCAATAGTGGCGTAGCTAGTGAGGCGTGGACCCTTACAAAGTGACAGGAGAACCACATTAATGCTTAGACCTACATTTATACCCTGAGAAAAATATATGGTCCAAACAAAGTCAAAGTCCAAACAAAAAGATTAAGAGCAACAAAGAACTTAGACTGCCTAAATAAAGATCTTGATTTAGTCACATATATTAAAAAAGGGAGAATAAGAAGGTTGGATCATGCGCACCGTATGGGATCAGGGAAGGCTACCAAGGGAGATATCGGAGGGACGCCCGGACGGTAGAAGAGAAAGAGGTAGACCCAGACTACAGTGGATTGATGATGTCGTGGCTGATTTACAGCTTCTGGGAGTGAGAAGATGGAGAAGAGCTGGAGAGGATCGCTCTGAGTGGAGGAGAATTGTTGAAGAGGTCCTTTATTGGCGTCAGAGATAGATAGATAGATTATTATTTCCAATTTATTTTGTTGAGTTATTTTATAAAATCAATGTGAATCATTACAACCACCATCGACTATAACAAAACATGATAATTGTATAAAGATTGATTAGTACGCTTGCATAGGACGTAAAGATTACCGAAAGCAAATTAGGATAATAAAAATGTCAACAAAGGACAGAGAATCAGGTTGACCAACCGCTAGATAAGGTGTCAGTAGGTGGTGGCGATGCAACAGATTGGCTAACCTGGCTGGCCGGCTGCCCGCACCATCTCAAGAACAATGAGTAGCCTTGGTCCTCTAACAGTGCTGCCAACTGTGTTGTAAGTTCAGGCACTACAGCTATTTGCACTTTAAGGGGCTTTAATCTGTATACCTGTCCTGTCGAAAACGATTCGTCCCTATCATTTAATCAGATTTACTATTTGTGTTAATATCTAACATCTTAGGTTTTTTATCAATGCTAGTTTATCTTGCTATCTTTTCCTGTTGCCAATCAAGATTCGGAAACTTGAAAGTTCTTAATTACCGGCATTGAGTCTTTATCAAGTGAAAGCTCATGTTCTCCGCCAGTGTTCGATGTTGATAATCGACAACTGTCGAACTGAAATTGATGATATTTATTTTATAAAAATATATGATATTAATTGATTATTTATTCATCAATTTATACATAAACCTATATTAAAAAATCATTGTCTGATCCAGAAGAATGACATGGTGTCCACATCCTGCAGCTAAATGACATTGTGTCCATATACTGCAGCTAAACAAAAAATGCATTCATCTAGTAACTGAGATCAATCTGGGCTCACGCTTAAGAAATATATAATTGGAGGTTTACAGGTCAAAAGATTAGGTATAGCACTTAGTAAGTTATGCTTTGCTTCCTTGAACTCCTGACATTATGGAGAAGATCAGACTATACAAGAGTACATTTATGAAATTACATACCTTTTTCAACATTAAAAACGCAATTCTGGCATCTTAACGTTACAAAAGGTCAAAATATAATCTCAATTTATTTATACTTTCGAAATTGTAAAAATCCATGATGAAATTAACCGCCATCTAAACTCACCGCTCCACCATATTGAAGGGTTCAACTTTCACATTGTTTTTTTTGTGTGCAAAATTATCTCTTTAGATTTTCCTAATATATAATCTTAAATATTAATCATTGAGATTGTTGTTAAAATAATTTCATCAATTAATGAAGAGTTATCAGTGATTTATTTATATTTCTTTGTAACAATGTCATGTTTTCAAATTGAAAACTTTCCGCCCAAAACCTACAACTGGACCCCACTGTAATAAAGTTGCAGGCTATTGAAAAACTTAAAGAAATAATGACCACTTGTGTAGTTGGTATTATCTTTTAAAATAAATATTATTTAATTGTAAAACTACACAATTCTCTAAACTATTAAATGTTTAAATATTTTTATTTTGAAGAGAAAAGATTTGTCCTGACCGGGATTCGCACCCAGGTCGTCTACATCTCTCATGCAGTGCTTTAAACCAATGAGCTAACAGGGGTTCAGTGGTTTAAAGCACCTTCAAAAGAACCATAAATAAAAATAAATTAAATGTTTAAGTTTTGTAATCAATAATTGAAATGCACTAAAAAAAAATTTCAGTGATATAAAATTTCTTAATCATTTCGATTCAGCTACTATTTATTTTCTTTTTTTTGGTATATAAAATTATGCAAATTACCGGCCTTCTGCCATTAAGTATTACATTTAAAAATTTTCAATTATGCTGGCCATAATTGCGAATTAGATATATATGTTCACGATGGTCACGTATAAAGTTTTATTATTTATTTATTTAATCGGAGTTATTTACAATTAATGTATCCCGATATCCAAAATCTTTTCCCGCCAATCCTTCCTATCGGCCCATTCTTCTTCTTCCTCTCGCAGCCCTCTTGCTGCCATTCCTTCTCTTACATCCTCTATCCATGTCTTCCTCGGTCTTCCTCTCTATCTTCTATAATTTGGTTTATTTAGAAAAGTTTCTTTGACGACCTATAGTTTTATCTATCGAGAAATAACTATTAATGACTTTAAAAAAATAACTTATTATTTTGAATCTAAAAATAAAAAGTAACGAACACATCAAATAAAATTTAAAAAAATATTATCACTAAAGAAATAATAATGTACTCACTGAATCGTCATCACTGTTAATTAAAATGATTCCATTAAATCACTTACCTGCAACAATTAACAATAGTTAGAAATGTGAAAATTAATCATAAAATATCTATAATATTTAATGAATATGGAAAAGAAATGAATAATAATAAAATAACTTCTTTATATTTACTCACATAAAATTGTATTAAATTGTGTTAATAAACAAATTTTAGTTTTCAAGCGTGTCTTATTATAATATAATAAATAATAATTATAATATGTTGGTTTCCATAACCTCTTATTAACATATATTTTTTGGTATCGTTCTTTTTTATCTAATACTTTTTTATTTTAATATTTATTTTCACGAAATAAAAAAGTATTTTTTTTTTTATAAAAAAGTATTAATTTTTTATTTTATATATCGATGCCTTAGTTCACATATGTGTTAAGGGGCGAAATATACAAGATTTTACAAGAATACAAGATTTTACACGAGTCAACTATGATAATAATTTAACACAAGAAATACAGTTCAAGCACATAATATATTTTTGTAACCTTTACAGCTTCTCTATTAATTTTATATCATCAACATATGATCTATAACTTCCTGATCAAAACTTTACAATATTATTTATATAACAAAACCCATTTTTGAAAAATTTGCACTTAACACATTTGAGAACTAAGGCATCGATATGTGACTTATATTTACTTAGGCAACCATTTCAATATTTTCATTCCTTCCATTCTTCTAGTTACTTCCTAAATGGCATCAATCAAATAAAATTGAACATATTTAAATGTAAATAAATTCAATATTATCATAAGTAACCAATTTTCTATATTTTGAATAATAATATTTATATTAAAGTTCAAGAAAATTACTGTTATAACCACGTTATATTCTCTCGATTACCAGGAATAAAAAAATAATTATAGCAAATTCTGGAAATAATACAAGAAAATTTAGGCAAAGCATGGCCATTTATATAAAAACTTAACAGGGATAATCAGATGACGATTTAATAATTTCATAAAACTTAAAGTTGAAAATTTAGTGTAAAATTACTTAATAATACTCCACTTACAAAATTTAACTTATAACTAATGCTCTGACCCAAATCAATAAGTAGCGTTATATAATTCCTATAATACAGCTCGTAGATTTCTTGGTGAATTGGTTACTTTATAAGGAATTTCGCGGATAGAAGCGTTGGGGGACTTGGATAAAAAAGCGTGCATAAAGGATAATATGGTTTGTGCAACACCTGTGCGGTGGCACAGTTCTGCTTCAGGGGTACCAACAGTGGCCGTGAACTGTTTAAGTTTGATACGGCCAACGAGGGTATCGAAAGGTTACTGAAATGGCACCCCATTACGTCAAAAATATGACCCACCCAGGTAAGGTATAGAAGTGAGCTTGAGACAGGGTAGGGTACAAAGAAGTGGAGCGGGGTGGCTAATTAGTAGAGCGCTGAGTTGCGGTTACAGATTAATTCTTTAATCTTTAAATAGCCATGGATTGATCTATTGGGATCTGTAGACCCTGCTGTGGATCATCCAGCCCCTTAATTGGGGGGGGATAACTTGGCAGTTGAGTATGATCTCGGGCAAATCACCTCCCTGTACAACTTTTGTTATTGAAACCAAACCATACCTTCATGGCTTGTAGTGGTACAGGTTTTTTTAAAGTACAAAGTTACTATTGAGAAAAAGAAGTAGAGTGATTTAGGTTAGGAGGTTACGGGTTAATAATCGTCATTAGGTTTACCAACAACCACCACTCATGAAGCCTGTTGGGCTCAGATCACCAGTATTTGGCCGAGATAACAATCAATCACAAGGTATCCCCCAATTAAGAATACCCACTTTATAGAGACTGGGTGAGCCCCAGGAAGGTCTGCAGATCCCACAGGGTCGATTTACACCTGTTATCAGATTGAATAATTTACTTACCAAGACCAGATTTGGGGCTTTCCGCTCAGAAACTCAGCGCTCTACACACTGCGCTACCCCGGCTGGAGATGAAATAAAATAACATTTTAAATATTTATATTAAAAAATAGTAAATTAAAAAAGATCTAATACAATTTTGCTAGCTAATGGCGATAAATGTCCTTAAACCTCTAAGAAGAAACATGTACTTTTTCTACTTGCAATAGTACTTTTGAAGTGTATGGCAAAAAAGGTCACAGATATTCATAAGTTATGAAGAGAAAACTACAATCCATATTAATACCGAATAATTTCTTATTTTTAGATAAAACATTATATTATTATAACTTATTAGGTATAAATAAAAATTCTTCATCCGATGGCATAGTTTAGCTTTCCTATAGAAAAACAAACAAGAATTTTTGTCTATTGAAATATGATGTTATTTCACTCGCAAATTAATCGTATATCTTATATAAATTATTAATATTTGAATTTATCGCTATATTAACATGTAGAATCTCAGTAATATCTAAGAATGATAGTTCTTACTACGAAGGACTAATAATAACAACCGATTGCTTCCTCTTCGCAATCATTCACGTATTGCCTTGAGCCTATCTAGCCATTATCGAGAAAATAAATATAATTTCAGTCATGCCTTGTTTAATCAACCATAGGATATAACGATGGTTCGTAAAATTATAGGTTCGGGGTTAGAAAATAATCTTGAAGCATATATATACATGTTTATTTCCGATCCAATAATTACTAATTTTTCAATAATTTTCAAGGTGATTTTTTTTTTCTCTTCGACCAGAATTGAGCATATAATATCCTAACATACAAGCTCCTTCCAGATATTGTTACACATCGACGAGGATATATATATATATATATATATATATATATATATATATATATATATATATATATATACATGTATACGTATACTAAAAATATATGTATATGTTTAGTATATATACACACAAATTAATTATTTTGGCCCCATACAAATACTGTATCCCAATTTACGGCATTTTATTCGATCTCCAATGGAAATCTTCCTTTTACGCCTCTTCTTTCGTATAGTACGGCTACTATAAAAAAAAAAAAACTTTTTTACTGTCTTTCATTTTCCATCCTCATTAAATGGCTAATAATAGTATTCATAAAATAATATTAGTGGGAGTGCGATAGCTCTGTATGAGCTGTGCTCGCTCCAGAGTTCAAATCCAGTTCCGGCAGATTATTTAAACTGTTAATAGCCACTGATGACCATGTGGGACCCTCCAGTGACTCACCCAGCTCCTATAAAGTGGGAACTCTTATTTGGGAAGGGACCGGACGGTTGAGCGTGATCTCGGACAAATCACCTCCCTCCACAACCGTTGTCCTTGGAACAGTACAGTCTCTACCATGTGCTGAACGCAAGACCCTTCGTGGGTGTTATTGGTGCAGGTTTATAGCCCCGATACCACCTCAGGAAACCAACTATCATTGTAATACCGTCAAATTTAAACAGTGAAAATCAGACTAAGGCATACAATTTCAAATGAAAGCTTTCTAGTAAGAAATAGTCATTAAATATTCTAAAATTAAATCACGCTAATATGAATTTCCAATCATCTTAATGCTACGTTGTTGTTTAGCTTACGAATTTCTTCAGCGAATGTAGACGGTACGTTATACATTTTACGCAATTCACTATGGGAGAGCTAAAAGCTTTCCTTCAACTTGAGGACAACGTTTCGCACTCGTAAAGAGCATAAGGAATAATAATGCTGTAAATTAATTTTCGATGACGATGCCACTGATAATCTTACGTGTTTCGTACGAAAATTTCGTTGGTTTACAAGTGAAATACATAATTGTTGTGTGAAATTATGTTTTTGGCTTAGACTTCGATATATAAATAGTTCTGAAGTGCTTCTTATTATTGTAGTTATGTTACAGTTCTTATAACTGAGGACTTAAACTTCTTATAAATGAGGACATCCGAAAGAGGTTTTTGAGATGAAAGCCTCGCTTAAATAGGTCCTGCTTTAATGAGTCGAACCTCAAGGATACTGACGATGATGAGCCAACTTTATGGTAAAATATGGCCGACCTTATCCCTCGTAACCATACCAAATCGTCAAACTTGACGTTATTTTTACGAATATCATCGTTACAAACGCGATGACACTGGCTTTAACGAGTTGAAACATGTCCGTGTCCTAAACATTCGATCTAACCAGCCCACCTTGCCAAGGCCGACGTAACATAAACTTTGTATTTTTCACTGTGGATATTTAATGGAAATTTTATGAAATATAGATTTATTAATTTTTTTTTTTAACTTCAATCGAATCTCAGTTTATCTTGTCTCCGCTAGGTGAGCCAAAGTAAACATTACTAACATGCAAATGCAATGTGTTCATTATACTTTAAGTAAAGAATCCAATAATGGTCATAGCTGTTCTTTCATTTTAAATTTACTCAAATCATTGAGTGGCGCATAAGGCAAAGTAAAAGTATTCGATCTTTCTACCTTAGTAATGAAATTTAAGATTAGTCCAATTAAGATAAATATAAAAACAAATATTTTTATTTTTGAAGAGAAAAGATAAGCCCAGGGATTCGAACCCGGGTCTCCCGCATTTCTGTCGTGGTGCTCTACCAACTGAGTTATCCTGGTTCGTAGCTCGGTCAGACATCCATTCTTTTCACTGATCCCATATCCCCGTGTTCTCGCAATTTGCGATGTATACATACAAAAAAATATATATTGTCAACTGTATTATTTATGTGGAAATGGTTGACTAGGTATATATTGAGAAATCTTGAAAATGATCGGCAGAGTACAGCCAATACATCATAAGAAAAATAAGTGTAACTTATATAATTTGTCTGTAATGTTTCAACCTAATTTTTAGGCCATCATCAGAGCAGAGGAATGTAGACTCAAACCTGTAATGTAATCTCAGGTATTATTTATCAATATAATTGGACAAATAATTGATCAAAACATATTTTTTAAATAAATTAAACTTTCAATACCATTTACAGGTGTAAAATAATTTACTTTCAAATTATGGAATTTACAGCAGACATATTTTACAATTATACATTATAATACAAGTTGTTTATAATTTATTATTAATATTTAATGTAGTTTATTTTCTAGTATCTATTTTAAATTTTCATTACAGAGGTATCTGTTCATTTCAAATGTGCTCCATTTTATCTACATTGACGATCACTGTATCACTGTATGGATCACTGGATCCATTGTAGTATATATTCTGATAATACATTCACTGATTTAAGGCTTTGTTTTTTTGAGTTTTTGAAATTCGCATTCCATTACAAATTATTTTTTTTATCTTTCTGAGTTTTTCTCATTATTGATAGAATTTAATAAGTTATTAGCAATGTAAGTTTACAGTGTTAGTTCCCATAGTGATTTAAACTATTCTATAAATCCCTAAATTAAACCAATCTATAATCATTAATATCAGAACACTTCATAAATGAGTCAACGAAGACTAGATACGAATACTTTAACAAGTTAAAAACGTTTCGTTAATTGCCAAATCGTGTTGGAATAGGCGTGTAGTTGTTAATACGTGACAAAAGCATGACAATGAATTGTTTCAAACGAATACTTTGTACCATCTATAATTTACTTTCATAAGAAATGGCAGTTTTTAAAGAAGCAGCGATTATCTTTGTGTTCTTTGACGGGTGTAGTTTAACTAATAACATTGCTAGAACTATCATTAATATTGAGTGACGTTAGTTATAATTTTTCTTTTTATTTCGAAAACTACTTCATTAAACGCATTATTCCATTAAATTAAAATTTATAAAAGCATTAAAAATATTTAATATAAGTTAGTTCTCATAATCTTTGTAATAGTCTACGAGGGCTTGAATGAATACTTCTGAGCTTTTCTTCCTCCAAAATTACTCCGATCGTATCTATTTTAAAAAAATTATCCGATCCTAATTGAAATAAAAAATAAATATAAACTAAAAAACTCGATAGTTAACCGTGGGAAAATATTACATATTATAATTTATCTTGAATATTTATTGTTTAATAAATGATATTGTGTGATAACAGCTGGTAAGAGATTGGCCATCCTAGCGTTGGACTCCCCTAAGCTGGTAATTGATTTTAATTTTTGTTTTAGTAAATCATAATTTGCAATCGACAGAATAAAAAACAGTCGGGTCAACAAAAAATATTGATTTGAAATGCAATGTGTAACAACCTCAATGTTAAAATTATTTGATTTTTTCATTTTATTTGAGACGATATTCACATAAAATTATTTTCCAATTTTTTAATAGTGCCGTACATTAAACAAATTATTATTATAGCTAAATGATAAAGTCTAATAATTTTGTTATATTTTGCTAATTTTTTAGTTATCAAATTTTCCATATTAAACTTGAAATGTATTCATACTTACACAGATAAGGATACAGAATAACAGACCCGTAAACTCGTTATTTGTGACAAATGTATGAAATGCAAAGGTTTTTTTATTTTATATATATCCAATGCCAGCAAGTGGCATTTCTGTCATACGCCGCCGAGCCCCCCAATAAAGACATTAATCGTCATCAGTGAAAGGGAAAGGTCAAAATTAATAATTTCAATTTTAAAAAGTTGCCATCAAATTGAGAATACATATCCGATGTAATATATATATATATAGAAAATTTTTTATAATTAGAATCTTCTATAAATTGTAATAGGGCGTAAGTAATAATGTTTTTTATATTAATTTATAATACAAACATTTTCAAAATAACAATGCTATAACTCAAAAAAACTAATTTAGAGTTATTTGAAAGTTCCATGTCTTGTCAAAATTAAATCTGTCGGGTTAAAAAAAAAAATTAGGCATTCGTTAGCCAAACCATTTATATTATAATGATGGTATTGAAATTCTTTTATTATTTCAACTTATGTCATTATTCCCATAAAACTTCAAGTTCAAACATGATACAAAACAGAATATGACTTTACTTTTAAAAAAAATTGGAAATGGAATATCAGATATGCCATTCCGTCAATACAATTGCTACTGAAGTTTTTACTTGAAAATGCCCATTTCTGAGTTAATTCGTTGTTCTTATGTAGGGCGATATGTTATGATTTAGATTTTTTAAATAAGTAATTATAAGTTCATTAGTATAAAGTGGTATGGAATGTGCCAATTAATAAACTATTATACATCATGTATTTATTTTTTAAATATAATTCGATTTTAAATGAAAACGAAATGTTCCCAATGTCCGATTGGACAGACTGGAGCCAATGGAATGGGCGAAGCAGACACCTTTAGGTACAGTTACATCACCTTCGGTTATACCACATCGGATAACCAGTCGCTGCTATCTCGCTAGCATCTAACACCAAAAGCTGATTCACCATTGTATGAAAAAACAATATGGCTTTAAAAGTAAAAACTTGTTTCTTTTGAAAAGAAGAAAATGAGGTTGAAAAGGACACACCCCGAAGTACGGACATGCGCAACTAAAAGTTATATATTCAACTTTATCAGGTTTAAAAAACAAAAAAAATTTATTTTTATTTAAGGCATTTAAAAATTAACATACAGAAATCCAACCAAATTACATTTACTTGTAGACGATCAGACTTCCAAGTAGCGCTTTACAATTCCTCATTACCCAAACAAACAGACGAAATACTTGAGTCTTACGATGACTCATTTGGAATTCACATGTAACTTTGAAATTAAATTTGAAGAAAAGGTGGAATCACCGATTACTAAGACGACTACTTTATCATTCAAAATCAACAATTATTAATTTTTATTATAAAACATGTTCCTTAAACAGATATGGACTTATGCCACGCAGTTGTGAGGCTCATGCAAAAAAATCTCACTTAAAGAGCATTCGACAGACCACTGAATTCCTGCAAGGAGACAGAAACTTCGGTGGAGCAGTTATCTACTACAAACAAATGGAACTCGTTAGGAGGTTTTAACCTTTAGTGGGAGGTTTTCAAAAAAATACTTCTTTACAGAGTCTGGTTGAGTCCCTGATACCTCTGCAGATCCCACATGGTCCATCCATGGATGTTAACAGATTAAATAATTATCTTATGCCGGATTTGAACCATTATATGGTATCAATAAATAAAAACATTCAGACAACGGAGTGTTTGATTACTCGCCAAATAGTAACCTTATTATAAAAATACCTTGTTTTTTCGATAATGAGGATCTTTTGAAACGCATGAATCATTTAACTGATGAAATCCATTTTCTTGGTACATATTGCGTAGAATACCATTAGCTAGCAAGTCATTCACAGAGAATTTAGAAAGCTCATATCACCATAAGGTGTAAAATGGTGCAACTTTAGGTTTAATAGCAACAAATATTAATTAATTATTTTGAATATGTAACTGAAGAAAAATAAAGTGAACTAAAAATGTAAGAAAGAAGATTTTTAAAAGATTTTTTCTCTTTATTTAGTCGCTCTCAACCCCTTTTTTACCTCTGCTTACGTGTGGTGTGTGTGTGTGTGTGTGTGTGTGTACATAAATAAATATACTTGCTTTTTGTAATATAAATATATAAGATATTAATATTAATAATAAATAAACAATATAGTAATACTTTGTTCTTCCCAAATCCGCTGCTATGTGTTTACTTAACATCATCCAACTTTATAGATAAGCTTACAGGTGGAAGTTATCAACACCATTTACTTTTTTATAGGTGCCGATGGCCTTTCTATGGGTTCGATACGCCATAATGGGTCATTTTCTTGAGTGCGGTACTGAGTTAGAAGTTTTACATTCTATGAAAAAAACGTTTTCACGTAAAAGTAAGTTGTTTTTCATTGCGGATTTTAAAATTGCTTCAAATACAAATAAAGAAAAACTACAATGGCTTCGAAGAATGAATCACATTTTATAAATTATCAGTGTTTCTGTATTTAACATGTATAAGCCTTTTATAAATTAAATTAAAATAGGCTTAAATCACCGTTATGAAAAGAACCCAGTACAGGATCTCAACCACCAGGTTTTCCCCAGTTAAGGGTGCCCACTTAGTGTAGGCTGGATGAGCCCTATGAGGGTCTGGAGGTCTCGCAGGGTCCATCCGTCGCTGTTAACTGATTAAATAACTTATCAGCCACAGCTAAATTTGAACCTTCGATAGTTGAAATAATTTACACACTCTGCAAGATTTATTATTTAACCATGATTTTACAATCTCTTTCGTTAGATATTTAATTTTAAAATTTATATTCCCGATCTAGCCCTTATTTTTTATATTATAACAGCCTTTACCTCATTCGTTTATGGTGCAGTTCCGATTTTTTTTAAATTATCTTTTCAATTTTTTATGTAATCCTACTTCAATTTTTTGGTACGATTTGCTAATTTTATAAAATATAAAAGAGTAATAAATAAAAACTTAAAGAATGAATCGGGTCGAAAAAGCAGTAGCAAGCACTCCATATCATTTAGATTTCTTCCTACTATTGCGCAATACAACCGGAGCATATCGGAGGAGCCCGTCTTCACGCAGAAGTCACCAAGTAGCAAATATTTTTTGACCATGATTTTTACCTCAAAAAAATTCTAAAAAAATTATTTCATGAATTTAAGCATCAGATTACAACTCGAGGTGTTTCCCAATTAGAGTTGTTTGTTTCATTTAACGCGACTTTATGCTGTTATGACTAATCGGACGATGCTGAAATGGGAGTCATAACTTTTACCTATCCAAGTTTAATTATCAAAGGGATCTTTAACGAGTACCTGGCACCGTATAGGCTCGGGGACCCATGTTACGTCCCTTCCCAAGTACGGCATAAACAAGGATTTTTGACTCCACGAACCTCCGATTTTGGCCTAAGTAGGTTGTTATGCTAAAAACTACACCACAGGTAACCCCAATTAGGGTTGTTTCCCAAGTAAAAGATAATTTGTGATTCAGTTATAACTGTTATTTTTAATTATTTTTTAAAAATTCTATAATCAAACTTTTTTTAGTTCTTTAATGTATATTAATACTCTATTTTATAGCAAATATGAAAGAATTTTGCTACTACTTCAAAATATCCAGAATGATAATCGAATATCAAATTCAAAGAGCCGCGGTGCTGACTCATTCACCCATGGTAAAGAAGTAAAATATGTTCATGTCCTTTCGAAAAATTATAAAATTTATTTATGAATCGAACATTATTATTTGAGGATTAATTATTTTGCATCATTTATTGTGACAAAAAAATTAATGAATTCGTAGGTACATTCTATAAATGGACATGACGCAGTACTGACGATAACGTGAAAAACGGTAAGTTTTCACTGGACTGAAAGTCATATTGTACGAAAGAAGTGATGAAATATATTCATGAGTATCATATTGATACAAACATTTTATAAACTACTTGTTAATGTATGACCAGTGAGAGCAAACAGTTTAAAACATTAATAAACACTGATACAATGGAATCAGCCGCATATATTGCTAAGAAAATGGAATGAAATAAACTATCATTTTTTTTTAAATATTAACTTAGACACTTCGACTTATAGTCAGCAATACATACATATATACATTTATATACACGTATTTTATATATACACGTATGTACAATTTTATAAATTAATGTGTATTATTAATATAATATATATAAAATTGGACCCATATTATATTTTTATAAACTTCTCTCTCAGGTCAATGTTCTCTATATTCTGTTCAATATATTCTGAATATATTGAACAGAATATACTTAAAATATATTGAGAATATATATTTTGCATCGTTTTACTCTCTTACAGTTCGATGGCCTCAGAATGGCCGAACAAAAAGCAGGCGAAAAGGAAAAAGCTTCCTAATAGAGTAGCGGAGAAGGGCCTGAGAGATAGCAGCTAAATTTGAATATAAGTTCCAGTAGGAAACAACCAAGATATAGTGTCTAGATGTATTACCTCATAGTATATAACTTGAGTAACAGTTCTAAAAAGTAACTGTTTTAAACATACATTTGAAGTATTTGAAATTAAATCCTAACCCGTTCCTTAGATTAATAGCACCTTCTAATAAATTTATTTTTTAATTTCTTAGTTCTGCCATTGTAACCAAAGAATTTTAATGCGGAAAAATTTCAACAACCGATATTCAACAAGGGGTTTCAGAACTTTACAAGTTGGAAAAACACACTATCGAAGATTATGTGTGCTTTTGTGTGTCAAGATTATATCCAGAACGAATAGATTTATTGAGGGTTTTTTTAAACTTTTTTTACAAGTGCTTACTCAAGTTTTCCTTAATACTTCTACTTATCCTTTCGATTGGCTTGTAAATCCCCTTCAAAAAATATTGATAAATATATAAAATCTTTAAATATTTACCTGGTGAAGTGGCAGAAGGAGCTGAAGTTTACTCCAGCAGAAATTATTGCTTAAGATTATTACTAAAAGGTTTTCAGGAACTAACTAAAAAGATGCGGGGACACTTGGACCGAAGATAGGGAAGAAAATCATCTTGTAAGAACTAAGGAAATTAGGGAGATGAGGAAACAGAAAATAAGCAGAAAGTTGAATGAACATAGTTCATAACGAGTAATTCAATCTAAACAATTAATAAATCATCTAAATCACAACAGAAGAAGAACACCTGATATTAATTTTACATTAAAAAAATTACCGTCATCCATAACGACCTTAATGTCCCATTTGTTGCTGATCTGGCCCGAACCCGGTATCTTTCCTTTCATAACAAACTTCATTCCCACTCAAACCCTCTAGTTTCAAACCTAGCTTCCTCTTCGATTCCCGATAATCCCCCGAGGCGTCTGAAAAGAAGATGGCCACATGACCTTCTTAGTTGAACTAGTGATTTGAGTACTACCAGTGGGTAGTTTCTCAACTTGCCATTACTCATGTCATTTTGTATCACATAGCCTATTTACTGGATGTATTTTTTTTTATACAGTTGTAAATATCAATGAATAAATTAAAAAAAAAAAAAAAATCATTAAAAAAATAAAATAAAATGTAACAAATTTATTACTATATTCAAGCATGATTATTAGCAGATGATGTTGTATATCCAATGCTAAAATAGCTACTTTTCAAGTGACAGAAAAGAGCTATAAGCTTTGCTTGTAACTACTCTATGTTGGATAGAAATAGACTGAATAGAGGAAAACTCTTTTATAATTACTATAATTTTATAATTAATTATTGGTATCAAATAAATAGGATAGTATGACAAAATATTTATACTGGAATTACAACAAGTACAAAGCAAGAATACTAAATATAAACATTAAAAGCATACTATAAATATTTACTTGGAAGGAAATAATCTAGGTGAAGGACAGAAAATAATACCTCTTTGTTATAATACAATTCAATCCCCTCTGATCTTTAATTTATTTTAAATAATGCCTTTATGTCATTTATTATTTATTAATTTTAATTATATCATGTTATTCCTTATCTCTTATTAGATAATTCTCGATAACTATTCTCTCTGTTTTTATTATATCTACCTAAAGGGTTAGTTCTACATTTGGTTATATCTAAAGCCAGGTCTCCTTTATGGACCGTTAATACAAATCATTGTATACAAACTTAGATAATTATAATTTTATATGAATTAAGTTTCAATCACCTTAGTTATTTCCTCGTCTAGTGATTCCAAGTAGTTGGCGTTCTTTAAGACCAGCTCGACCTTGAGTACTTGACACATTAATCACGGCACTATTTTATTTTATAAGTCTCGATTGATGTTAATAAAAATATTTCATAACACTATTATTATCATTTTTAATAATACAATACTGTATAATAATATATACAGGAGATATAAAGAATACACAGAAATTGAAGTATCGTATCATAGATATCCAATATGTTTCTTATCCCCAATGAAGAGTCTCGAATAATATTATCGATAGGAAGGGTTAATTATTCCAATGAGGATTGGAAGAATTGATATAGCTTTATGATGATAATAGAGTAGACTCGTGAATTTGAAAAATAACTACATAATGGTTCTGAAGATTGGATAGCCTTCCACCGCTTGAAGACATGTGTAGAGATACAACTGGAGACACAACTTTATTTAACAATACTATTTTTGTTTTGTAAATATTGATAGTAAATATTTATACTTTGAATAATATTAGTTGACCTTATATATATAAGGAAAAAATTGGTCCGGGTCAGAAAAAAATCTCTTTAATAGGAAGAACTTTTTATTTATATTATTTTTAAAGTGAGCGTTTCCGCATCAGTCTTCAGGGCTAAATATACAAGATACATATTTGTTCGTTACGAAGTATTGCAGGAAACAGTAAACAATAAACAAATTATTGCAAAGAAGAAAGCTACAAAATTAAAATCTACAACACAAGATAAAAATAAAATAAGTAAGAAAGGTAAGCAAAAAAACAGGATCAGATGAATCGGAACAGAAACAGAAGACAGTAAACAATAGACTAACTAGTGCAAAGAAGAAAGCTACAAAACTAAATTTCAGAACCAGAATCGAAAATACGTTAGCCAAGAGAACGGCCAATTCAAAAAGTGAGCTTGAAGAAAACAAAAAAAAAAAATAAAAAAATAGAGTAATTCCTCTGTTTGTTTGAATACCAGAAAAATCTTTGTTTATTTGCATTCTGCCTTTAGTTTTAAGAAACATATTTTGTATCTTGATTTCAGTGTTCCCAATGAAATGTTAAGTTGTTTAAAATAACAGTTTCTTCAATATTTGTGTGAAAAAAATGTTTCACATTAATTTCACATTTATCTGGTTAATACAATTTGTCATAAGCCACACATTTGGGTCTCTATTTTTTTTTTAACCCTATAAATAAAAAATTAATATTAACTTTTAACAGAAGAATACGCAATAGGACGTAGCACACAGAAATAGTCAAATACGACCGATATTCTTAAAATACGTTTAAAATACTTTGAATGATTATATTTTAGTTGTAATTGGTCTAAAAAAATATCAATTATATCTTAAATATTGTAACTGTCATGTTTTTTTGTCTCTCCTGTAAAATTTACTGTTAAGGGGATACGACCTATTGCGCCTAAGCGATCGATATGTAGTATATTGATAAGAAGAATAATAAATGTGCAAGAACAATTAAATGTATAACCATCAATGGATATCAGTGATAACAAATATATAACAAGAATGGGGAACCCTTTAGGTAGATTTATCAGAAAACAGAGGGAATAATCATAAGAAGTATCGAATATGAGATAAGGAATAACATAAAGTTATAATAAATAATAGCATGACACAAAGGCAATAAATAGGGTGATTTTTTAAGAACTTTATGATTTGATTTTTTTTAAATACATAAAATTTAGAGAAACGTAGGAAATCTTTATTTGAGTCGGTAGAACGAGCTATATAATTCCATGTTTAAAGATGACTTCATAAAAATGTTGACCGAATAAATTCTTCAATATTGGCTTCCAGTGCGTCAACCGTTGCGGACTTGTCCCTATAAACATGAGCCTTAACGTAGCCCCACAAAAATAGTCTAAAGGCGTTAAATCGCACGATCTAGGCGGCTAATTGACCGGCCTCAAACGTGAAATAAACTGTTCACCGATCTCGCTTCTCATCATTTGATAATAAAATTCAATAACCTGCAAGCGCTGTTCGTTTCGTAAAGTCGATTCATGGTTAAATTATTGACCAAACTGAACATCTTTAACAGTAACATGTTACACGAAGACAGCTCAGCTGCCAAAAACAGTGTTGCCAAAAAGAAAGTTGCTAAAAAATCACCCATCATAAGATAAATCATAGAGAATTAACGCAAGAGGTAGATTAAAAATAAATAAATTACCTGTACCATTACAATCCGTGAAGGCTCTAGGGTTCAGTGCATGGTAGATAAGGTATTGTTTTTTGGACAACGGATGATGGACAAGGGAGGTGATTTGTCCTAGATCACGCTCAACCACAAGATTTTCCCTCCTTATTTTGGGTACCCGCTTTATAGAGGCTGTATGAGCCCCAGGATGGTCCTTCATAGGATCCATCTCCGACCGCTAACAAACTATATAAAAGTTTGCCAGCAGCGGGATTAAAACCCAGGCCTTCGGCATGGCAACTCAATGCTACATGTCACCGAGTCTTAAAAAACTGCTTTATAAAAAATAAACCCTATCTTATTAAGCACTACTCACATTGAAACCTTTATTGAAAAAAATTAATAGAAATATCCCATCAGACATACCAATATAGGTTGCATATTTACAGTAATAAACAATCCTT
The DNA here is from genome assembly GCA_964056705.1 of Troilus luridus. Taxonomy (NCBI): domain Eukaryota; kingdom Metazoa; phylum Arthropoda; class Insecta; order Hemiptera; family Pentatomidae; genus Troilus; species Troilus luridus. The sequence continues at coordinate 39,360 of CAXKTH010000056.1, forward strand.
GATACGTAATAAAGAGACTTGGAGTATTCACAAACATTTATACAATGATCAATAATACATTAATGAGAGGAAGCTGATGAAGAGGAAGCATTAGTTGTGATATTCGCGTGGTATTTAAGGCTTTTTTGTGAGAAAAAAAAAGAAAAAAAATATACATTAATGATGAATCTGACACGTAAATAAAGCTTTACACAAAAGGTCAGAATGATTGTATAAATAAACATTATATGAGCCAACTTAGATGTGGAAGGACGAATCGTGAAGTTTGTGGTAATAAATGTGCAACAAGCTTTGGAGTTAGCAACCTTCTGGCGAGGAAGTGCTTGATTATGTATTCACCTTAAAATTAATTTAAAAAGGATTATTATTATCATTAAAGATGCTGAATAGAAGAGTAAAAATTAAAAAGTGATCATAAAGTCCAAAAGAATCCAGGAATGAATGGATTTTTTTATAGATAAGTTTATAGCTAACGATTGCGATAGCATAACTTGGATAAATACATTTAAATAATATAAAAAAATAAATGCAGAACCGTTTGCATAAAATTATTGCGAATTGATTTTTAATTATTTTGGAAATATATTTTGACTACATTTTTATTATTTAAACAATTAATTTTTTCCTTTCTTATACGTATTTAAAGCTAAAATTTCTACGAAAGTATAGGTTTTGGCTCAATTCTTCGAGATGTAGGTTCGTAACACAAAAAAAAATGTCCACCGAATATCGATAGAATGGGATTTCTGTAATCTTTGGTTGTGTATATCTTTTTTTATTGCTACATGGTTACCCGAAATGAGGCTTTGCTTGAAGGTCATAAAATATTTTTTTAAATAATTAAAATATAATAAATTTGAAACGGTTTTTTAGTTTTTCCCCGCTAGTTATTAAGAAATGCTGTTAAAAATAACTCTAGTATTTACTAATTTTAGATTTTGTTGTAACTTTTTTTTGTCTTAAAATAATATATTCTACTACTAATGTACTTTTGGTTCTTTAGGGAAAAACATATGTACTGCTTTTTTTATTAAGTTGTATTGAATGAGTTGATGTGGTGATCATATATATTCAGCAACCCAAAAAAAAACAAAAAAAAAAACGCGAAACGCGTGGTTGATTATAAGTTTAAAGTATTCATTATTCACTGAGCTACGTACCCAACGTTTTTCATGTGAAAAGGTACGTTAATATATCAACTTAACATCCACTGACTGTGGAAGGTAAATTATCTATATTGTTAATAGTTGTGATTCGACTCATGGGGCTCACCCAGCCTATATAAAGTAGGTACCCTTAATTAGCGGGGACCAGTGAGTGAGTGTAATCTTGACCAAATCACCTCCTTGCACAACCGATTGCTTTTATCAGTGCAGGTTTTTACGTTGATACAGGGACAATGAAATTAAAAGTAACCTACAACACACGTTGGCGCCACACGTTTTTTTCAGGCGTAATATTAGGTCTTTAAATGGTAAATTAGATAACCGAAATCAGGCCAAAGTAGGCCAGTTATAAAATAGTTTGTTGGCCCACTTAGAGCAAGGACTTCCACATTCCGAATTCAGGATTCTCAGGAAGTGTAAGGCTGCTAGGAAGTCGAGGACTGGTCCGTCCACTCTCCCTTTCTTCCACCGCTCCATTGACTTTATTCCACTAACGTATTTAGCCTGCGCAATATCACAATAACTTTTTCTCAGTTTGTTCATAATATTGTATACTGAAGTTGAAGATCGTAGTACGATCAAGATAGACTCGATGGCCTCTAAAAAATACCTCAACTATATCCTATATGATAAGGTACTTATCTATACTTGTTTGTTTCCTGGGGTTTAGAGGGCGTAGAACATCTTGGTCATCTACGCCCGATTATTTATGCTTGTTTATTAGCGTATGTAGAATTAGATTGTAATAAATCTTCCAATAATAAATGATACATTTAAATGGTATACTATTGTAACAAGAAGATGGCCTCGTGACCTAAGTAGAATTTGTTATTCGAGTACTACCAGTGATTTCTCTACTTGTCTTTCTCTTTTATATATTTCATTCTATTTACTTGATGTATCATTTATTTATTTATTGGACGCGAAACAGCCCTGAAGGACTACGCGACTATGGCGAAGCGTGGAATTTTTGCTATTCCGTTTTGTTTTCTAAGAAATCTAGTGTAATCCCGTGTTTCTTGTTTTATTTGTTCTGTGTATCCTTGTTTGAATTTGAACACTATAATTTTGGTGAAAATGTTTTTGTTTAGTCTCTCCTCGTTCATCCTCATCATGTGCCCATTAAACCTGAGTCTTCTAACCCTCATTTCTGTTTCCAAATCGCGTAGTCCACAGTAAATTTATTTGTTAGATTTTAGCCAGTATCCTTCTGGTGTTACTTTGGGCCCGTGGATTCTCCTAAGGATCCTCTCTATTTTAAGAAGTTTATCTATACTGGGTAAGCACATAGTCTCGCTCCCGTACAATATCACTGGTTTCACCACTGTATTGTAGTGCTGATACTATAGATTGTAGTATTAATACTATACAATTGTAAATTTCAATAAATTATTTTTTAAATTAGAAAAACTGTATATAGTCTAGTAATAGGGGGAAAAGAATAAAGGTCTCTTGGTCATTGTCTTTTAAAATTTCTCTTAGGAAGCCCAGGTATCAGAGAGAAGGAAAGGGAATTTTGGTGGTGTTTTGACATTTTTGCCGGGAATATTTGATTTTACTGTGGGAAAGTTCATGGTGTTGTATAGCTGACCTGTGATGTATCTGAGTATGTTACCCGAAATAAACCTAAGAGGATTTTCAATTTATTTTATATTATAATTTATTTTCAATATATTTAAAATTACTATTTAACTAAATACTGTATTACTACATTGCTAATAATGACGACAAGACAATAACTTGAATATACCAGCTTTTAAAACCTGCAACTTCACAAAGTTAAGTCTAACTTAGTAGCAGGAGAAAGTTGGAGTGCTTAGTGGACAAACGATTCTGACTTTCATCTGCCAAGACATCACCAAAATGGAAGTCAACTATAGACATCCTATTATCGTTTACTGGAGATTGAAGCATGATTTGTTTATGACGGGTTTGGTGGGATTCGTATTGAAATTATTAGAAATCTTGAGGTAAATTTAATATGAATTATTACAGAGAAAAGAATTAATTCAAAATAGTAATGGATTCAACTGGGATATTAAGATATTTTGAATAAATGTATTGGTGTTACTGATACAATGTTCTATATATACAGTATGTCCCACAGCCTTAACACCAAAGGAGGCAAGCCTCTCGTTCGTAATAAATAATAAATGCTTTAAATATTCATATAATGTTTTATAAACTACTAGACCAAACATATTGAATTTAAATACGGTGAAATAAACAGGCTAAAACACTGCTCTTATTAAGAACGGATAGCGATCTAAATTGGCAATACCGACTTAGGCGAGCCGTGAATACGCGATTAGACGACAAACAAAAGTAAATAAGAAAAAAAAGTCGGTCTCAAAGGAAGAAAGAGGAGTCCAAATAGAGCTTTCTCTGTTTCCTTAAAGCAAAAGTGAAACTGTTGTAGTTCCGGTCTCCTGTGTCTGTATTGTTCTCCCAATTTTAGGACATTTATTCTCTCGCAGCACGCAGACTATTCATTGTATTTTGTATGTATCTTCGGAGGTATGAACTGCAGATGTGGTATCGGATAAGAATGAAGGAAGTGCACCTAAGGCATAATCGTTTAAGAACGTTTTACGAATAGAACCAACGTTGGTCAGGCGTGAAGAACCGGTACTCATGCCACTTAGAAGTCATACAATGTTCGCAACACTAATATTTATATACAATAATATTTTATAATATATAAAAAAATCGATAGCTAACTTCGGTCCCATACAAGTTTTTTATCCGTCCCACTGTGCAGTGGTACCTCCTGATGCACGTATTTAATAGTAAATTGTAAATTCATTGTTATTAAATTGTATTTACCGCGAGGTAATTATTTATTTAGGCGATTACTCGGTGATAAAATGAGGCAAACTATATTATAAACGCTCAGTCCGTGTTACAAATCGGAGGCACTAATTTTAACAATACTGTGAAAATTCTTGGGTTTGCCAATTATATAGACATCACAGGGAGAAGATGTGATGGATGGATTCCTGGCTTTAAATAATGCAGCCGCTAAAACAGGACTCGTTGTCTACGAATCCAAAACAAATAAGTGTGTACGAGGCAAACAAATGAGCATGGGCACAGGGAAACAATCATAAAATAAAGAAACTACACCTTCCAGAACCTGAACTAATTTGTATATCTTGGTACCCAGATAAATGGCAGGAATTCGTAGGTTTGGTAGGAAGGGTGAAGGTAATTTGATGAGATTTGTTAGGATTTATTTTAATTCTCCAATTTTGACACCATTCTTGAAGGTTTGAGATATGGGATTGAAGAGATTAGGATGCAACAAATGGATCCTTATTTACTAATAACGCACATGTTTCATCAGCTTACAAAGTGAGGACAGTGCTTGGATGGGTTCTGATGTCAGCTGTATATATCGTTTTTTTGATGGGACCCAGGATACTACCTTGAGGAACACGGGCAGACTGGGCTAAGAGGGGAGAGTAGGAAAAATTATGGTTTACTTTAAAGGTTCTATTACTGAGGTAGGAACTGATAATAAGGAAGTAATTAGAATTCACGGAGTTTGCACAGCAGACCCGATGTCAGACTCGATCAAAAGCATGTTATATATAAACACTAAATATATAATATATAATACTAAATATATGTATATACAAACACTAAATAAAATATAAATAATCGAAAGCAACCCAAAAATTCAACAATAGTTCTCATAACTCCCAGAGATCCAATGCTATATAGCAACACTAAGAGCGTATAATTGGTATAACTAATAAAATATGCTGCTGATGGCAAAAATTGGACCAAAAATTTGGCAGGAATAAAATAAGTTGTAGTTATTTGTTTAAAATTTATTGACTGCACCCCCCCCCCCGAACATTCTCCAAGATATATCTAGTCAACCGTTTCCATAACAACTTGTAAAATACAATATTTACCGAATATACTGAATAATATAAACATTATTCCAAGATAATTTATAGAAAACTGCTTACGTAATTAAAATTAAAATTAATAAAATAAAATTAAAATTAAAATTAAATTAAGTAAAATATCGTCATGTAATCATACAGCTAATACCGTTATGAATGAAATGAATCGTGTGAAATTGATCTTGTTTTCGAAAAACTAAAAAATACAAAAAAAGAAGGATTATTAAATCTCTGATACAGCAGCACGCTAAGTTGCCGTGCCCAGTCTAAGGCACATGGTTCAAAGCTGTGGCAGATTTTATTTAAATGGCCGGGGATGGAACCATGGGTTTCTGGGGCTCATCAAGCCTCTTTAAAATGGGTACCCATAATAATAGGAAAACCTGGTGGTTGATCGTGATATAGGATAAATCACCTCCCTACATAAGCATTATCCAAGAAACAATACAGTCTCTAGTGTACTTTACGTATTGAGCCCAAGACTCTTCTAAGTCGAAGTGCTACAGTTTTTTTTATTTATTCATTTTTTTTTATAAACAACAGTGCTATAACGATAGCAACCAAAATCATCACATCAACATCAACAGCACGAAACCTGGAACTGTTAAAGAATTTGGTCAAAGCTTTCTTCCACTCAGCGAGTCTACTCAGGTCACCTTTCTCCGCCCTCGTAACTCCACCAACACTGAATATAATATTTACTGCATTACACAACCCACACACCGATATGCAATATTATGCTCCTGTCCACTCCTCAGCTTTCTAAGGTTTAATAACCTACTGATGACTATTCCGCAGCAATAACTGTATTGCGTGAGTCGATATCATATTAGTAATACGAGTAAGTATTGATGCACAGCTAACAATATGAATCTCAATTTTTAAGATTTATTCGAGTAAAACTAAATAATTAAACTTATTTAATGTTTTAATTGCCATAAAAGTAACAATTCTAACCTAATCGAATTATCTTATCGACTTTATTCCCGTACCCTTCCACTAAACGACCATTACATTCTTGAATATATTTGAACTATCAAGAACACAAACGCCTGTAATTAAGTGATGCTATTTCAAAATTATATGTGATGCAGATCATGCGATTTCGCGATGTGCAGTCCTATAAATTTTCAAATTACGTTTCTGTAGGTCAAAGTTATGTATCCTTTAACACGACTGCAATTCATATATTTGAAGAACTATCAAAAAGTAAAATAGTTTTGTAAACGTATCTGTCGTTTAATATTTTAAAGTTTAATGAGCAAATTTGTGAAAAATGAATTAAAAGAATTATTTTTGCTGATCGAGGTAGCTCTTAGTTGTAGAGTATTGAGTTGCTACACTGAAGGTCCTGGGTTTTAAATCCACCTCGTAAATAAATTGTTTTATCTGTTTACAGAGATGGATGGAGCCTGTGGGATCTACAGACTTTCTTAGGGCTCACTCAACCCCTCTAAAGTGGGTACCCTTAGTTAGGGAAAAACCAACTCAGTTCCACTGGATTTTAACTCCTTTCTGTTACTAAATTATCAGCTACGCCTCGGTACGATATCGCAGTCCTTCTACACTCTTTGAACTTTATCAAGTGTTATTTTTAAGATATTGGGTCCTAATTGTTCGATAGAGAGCGGGTTTATCTAAATCTTTTCACAATAACCAACAGTTTTCCTCGACTATAATCATACCTACTCCTTAAAGTAACTATCCATCGAAGATACCATGGATGATTATTCTTTAATGAATTAAGAACGGCATCCCTCTGGTTGTATGATAAACAACTTTGTTGCTAAGTGAAATGCTAACAAACCTCTTTTAAATAACAGTTGTTTTCAATATATACAAGACATCTTTTAAAAATTGGGTAACTTTAATTGGGGGGGGGCTGGCGGTTTAGCGAGATCTAGGACAAAGCACTTCCCTGGAAAACCGTTGTCCTAGAAGCAGTTTAGTCGCTACTATGTACTGAAATCCAATTTTATGAGTTATATTAGTAAATTTTTTAAAAAAGGCATTCATCATATTGTATCCCAAATAAAGCATTGAATGGCAGTGATGTTTGATAGATGGAAACAAATATTTTTTTGAGTGAAAAAAGTAACTGCGGCAAATGTTTTTTACGACGTACACGATTTAAAATAAGAAATTCTTTTAACCTATCCTGTGGGTCAATCCATTTGCCTAGGAAGCAATTATATTTAAACAAATTTTAGATCTGCATTATTATGTAAGTGCATTAGGGAATGCTCAAAATGAGTTGAAACCTCTTTTTTAGGCCGAAGAGTCACGTGGAGAACGTTCCTTGATCACCTCGGCCTACCAAAGGCCAGAACATTCTCTTCATTCCCTGCCTCTTATCTTTATCAATGAGTAATGCATTAGTCACATATAATTTTAATTCGTATTTAATATACTTGACTTCAATCTTTCGTAATTATAATTATTATCCTCTAGAAAACCAGTTTCTAGTCACAAAAATCATTTATTGTTTTAAAACGTTTCGACTCTAAAGGTAATTTTCAATTTTAACAATTTTTTGGTTTTATGTATCAAACCACAAAATTGTTAAAATTGAAAATGACTTTCAGAGTTGAAACGTTAAACAATAAATGATAATTGTGACTGGAAGCTGGTTTTCTTCAGGATAATAATACTTTTACTTAATTGAGTATATTAATTAAACTCCTTAGAATTAATAAGGTTTTGTCGGTTAAGAAGAACGGACAATGAAACGAAGGAGAAAAAAATAAATAAACTCAGAACATTTTTCAATAGTTCCAATTCATCCTAAAAAATTATACACTAAGTATTGTAAATATCATCCATTTAAGCCTTGTGTTTGGATAAATTTAGTTTCCCTCTAAATTTTGTTAAACAAAGAGTAAGCCTAAGGTAGGTACTTGTAATCAGATTTCATATAAGTAGGGTATATAAAGACCAACAAGTTTCTGTACGAAACATTACAAGTAAAGAGTGATTTAAAAAAAAATCAACTTTTCCCTAGTGGTCTCTCTGAATTTCCTCTTAAATTTGAATTAGGCTATCGATCCAACAACACAAATCATTCTTAGTTAAAAAAAAAAAATCCGCTTTTTTAGTGTAATCGGATCATATCAATAAAAATATTTTTGAGGTCTATTCTCATCTAAAATACTGACTCAAATACAAATGGAATTTTATTAACTGAACTAGTAAAATACTGTTTATTTTCCCACCTCACTGTAAACTCATTAACAAAAAACTAGGAATCTGTGTCCGTTAGGAAAGCTGCATAAATTAAAGCTCTAACAAACCCGAGGGCAAATCACCTTTGCAAACAATAAAAACAGAGAGAGAGAGAGAGAGAGAGAGAGAGAGAGAGAGAGAGAGAGAGAGAGAGAGAGAGAGAGAGAGAGAGAGAGAGAGAGAGAGAGAGAGAGAGCAACAAGTAATTTCAATTTTTAGATATTTTATAAATTATTGTATTTTAAAGACCACAGCCTAATGAATATCATATATTACCTTTTACAATAATATTGAGCCGATTATTTCAAGTCATAATCGTCCACAAACGTTCAGTCTTGAACGTTGTAGAAGAAAATGAAGTTTATATATTTATTGTTTTAAATAATTGTTTATTACAATGGTTACTTTTTTAAGTAATAATTATAATAAGCTTTTTTCAATTGGAGATTTTGTGCTGCACGATTGACTTTGTAATGCATATTTGCCTATATTCCAATATATAATATTCTGCATTCATATATAAAGCTATTCTTGCAACGAAACATGTTAAAATAAAGTACTATTCCCTGTAGATTGAAGATAGTGTTACATTAAGTCATCAATATCTTAAAAGAATTCTGAAATGGGCTTACAAAAACTAGTTTCCACGGCTGCCCTTGAATCCACCGTCTAATTCTAACACGAGAACGAACATATCAATTCTCTCCATAAATACCTATTAGATGGTTTTTCTATAAATTATTAATTTCTCCCTAGAAATGAAAATGGTATTATTATTAATGTTATTATTTCTTAGTATTTATCTCAAGCATGTTTATGAATTGGTTATTGAATGAAATAATAGTTTAAATACACTTAAAAATAAAATGTTTTTTTTTAAACCAATTAAGTATCTATTATAGACGCATTAAAAAAAATATCTGTGGCACTACGACCTATGTGAGGTTTGAAATTTCATGCAACTAAAACTCTAAATGATCTGTTCAAACAAAACAAGTTTTAAAAAAATTCGTATTAATTATTTATTTTTGCGGAATAAATCTTACTTATGTTGCAATAAATAATCAGGACGCCTTGTTTTATTAATTAAAAAATTGCCCACGATAAATTTTAAACCCGCTAAAAAAATTGCATTAATACGAGAATCCGGTCTCAATATTTTTTTTTCACGATGAATTTATGAATCAGAAATGATCAGATCTCATTTTTTTTCTTAGTCAAGCCATAGAAATATATATTCAAATCTTACATTATAGATAATACTTAAAAACCTAATAATAATTTGGTTAATTAGTTTATGGTTAGTAACTGTCTTACATGATACGTAATTTTAAATTTTATTAATCTCGAAACTGAATTTTTTATCTATAATCTAAGGTTTTATATATTTTTTATTTTCATTATCTTTAAAGACATAAAGATAGATGAATCTTCCATTTTTAAAGTTACTAACTACCAGCCTTCGTGTAAAGATTTTACATGTCTTGTAGTAAATTGCAATGAATAAATTAATTTAAAAAATAATAAAAAGTCATTACGAAAACCCTAAATTTTTATAAAACATTTCCTAATGATAAAACACAACTGGACAGCACGAAGATGTAACGCCATCAAGTCACGCTTTCCCTTCAGAATAAATTAAACCTTTACTGTTTACAAACGTTTTGTAAGGTAAGAAAAAATGTTTCGCCACTAAAATAACAATACACATGTTTAGCAATAAAAATAATAGTTTAAACAACTAAAAAATCACGCTTTAATAGGAAAAAGATACTAAAAAGCTTAAAATAGGAATAGAGTGATAAAATCACAAATTCATCGTAAGAAGCGTGGGGTGCATGATGTTAATTTTTGTAAATATTTTATTGACTTTTATTGGTTAAAACGTAGTGTCGTAGAGAATATCTTATTAAGCACCCTATGCATTTTACGGTTAAATTAATTTTATAGTTCATCTCTGTATTCTTATATTAAACTTGGTGAAAATTATTTTCTACTATTTTGTTTTTTTTAAATTAAATTGTGCTTTTTTAAACTATTATCATGCTTTTTATTTCGGTTAATTACTTAAGCGTGTTTTTTTGGTTTTTGTAAACTATTCTTTGTTTGTTGCAAAATATACGAAACTCCCCAGTTGATCCGGCCAGTATCAAAGATTAAGCCATGTATGCTTTAGTGGACGCCTCAGTATGTACTTGGCAGAGTACATTACAGGATGCCTTCGAATACCTTGTCAGGGTAATGAGACTAAGTTCTTAAATTATTTGGTACCTGTTCCGCAGGTTGTCCCTTCGAGTTGAGTTCCAAGTTTTAACTGTTTATTCGTTTCATTTTTAATATATTCGAAAAATTCAAGCTGTCGTAAGCTTTAGTATGTAAAAGAAAACGTAATTATGGGTAATGAGTTGATTCCGGTAATCAATTTATCAAGAAATAAAAGTTTCAACTAATATTTCGAACTATAGGTGATATATGCTTGTTTCAACTTTCATTTCAGAATGAAATAATTACAGAAGTATAAACATTGCTAATAATTAACTCCCCTTTTCCAAAATAAATCACACAATTACTTGTATTTTTGAAAAATGTTAAAAGGGAAAGAAAAAAAGTTGTGACTCGACTCGAAGTGACATTCAGTGGAATAATTACTGATTATTTTATTGTCATCGGTCCTTGAGAAATGTCCTAAGTTTTAATTTTATTCAATGTTTTTACAGCGGGCGAAAACCGAGTTGATAGATTCCGGTACATACAAAACCTTTTAGATACAAACACAGCACACAGTACGATGTGTATAGTTTAATACTATTTAATTAATTTTATATTATGATTGAAACTAAAATTCCTAATTCTCCTTATATTTCCTTCTCTCTCCCATCCTATTTTCTTTCATTCATTCCTTTCCCGACATTCCAAGGAAAAAAGAAAATTCCTGGGAGGTCTGGGTAGCAGGAGCCCATAGGGCCGAGAAGGTGAATCGATACCTACACCGCCTTCTCGCAATCCTGATACAGCGCTTGTCCATTTCCAACATTTCTACAAATATTTAGGATTTCCCTCGAATACAAGAAGAAAATGGTGGTATAGTATTATAATCGAATTTTAACACTTATTAATAAAATTAAAAAACTTTATAAAACGCTAACATGTTTGTGAACGTATGAATAGACTGAACCGCATACATGCATATATGTAAATACTTCTCGATTCAGTTGATTGGAAAGTCATAAAAATAATTATAAAAATGATGATTATTTTAGATACTATATGTCTACATAAATAATTATAATCTATAACAATTGTATATTTCTTCAACGCGCTTGCAATAATAATTGAAGCGATGACATAGAAAAAAGGTAATATAGTAAAAAAAAATCATTTTTCAATTTTCTTTCCCATAAACTTTAGTAATTAATCATTCCAAGACGAGCATGTCAAAACTGGTGTTTCTATGAACTGTGTGGTAGTTAATATTTTATAAATGAAACTTTCATTTCTAGTTGACAAAACACTTTTTTGGTTCTACGATAAAATTACCATTTTACGACTTGCTTACCTTTTCTCTACCAACGCCTCAATTTTCAATTTTACCAACGCATAAGCATAATATATTTACACTTATTTTATGGTTTATAAACAAAGACCTAAAAGATGAAGACTTTTATTTAAATCCAATTTTGTTATATTGTAAATAGAGATATTTAAAATATATTTGTAATTGATAAAACACACGAAGACGAAAAAAAAATTGTTTTTCTTTTGTTAATGACATTTATAAATAACATTATTAATTCTTCATTTACATAGAGTAGTTTAACATAATATAACTGAAAATAAACTATCTAGTAAAGCTCACATTTCATTTTCTGTAACATTATTCTAAAGGGACGTGTCTACGAATAAAACACAAAGAATAAGATAACGGACATATTTATAATTTTATGAACTACATTAATCAATAGACATGTCATTAAATGAAATAAATAACTGAATCATTTAATAAAATGAATATAAATTACAGGTTAACTCCTAACAAACAAATACTAAAAAAGTGTGGTGTATATATTTATTATAAGTACATTTATTTATTAGATTCTATTTACTTCTGAGGTATACTTTATACAAGATCTGGCTAGAAACTTTGCTTCGACAAATATTACATATAATATATAGTAATATATATTTTTAAATATATTTTTTGTATTTCTTGTACAATGTTTCCAGAACAATGGGCACATAGTTTTGTAATCCTAAGCATCCCTCACAAAAAAAAAAATTAATAAAGCTAAAATGAATATAAATAGAAAAATAAGTCAATAAAAAAATTAAATGCTAATACTCTATCGCAATAAGAATATTGAATTTCAAATAATATTACCGATGATAACTTCCTAAACGATATTTTCACTAATAATGCGATTTAATATTTAATTAACTCTGGTCAAATAAAATTATAGGGGGTCAAATATTATAGGGCATTGATCATATGACCAGGACTTTGGCATTTGAGATTGGTCGAACTTTACCGCATTCCAAGATTGTCACTAACATCGCCCAAGAATCCTTCCTGCACAGAAACTTATTGCGGCAAAAAAATTAAAAAGTGTTTGGAAATTTTCTTAAAAGTTGCTAAAGTATGCTATATGTGTTATTTCTGTTATTAAGTTCCTGTGACGGACGATGAAAAGTCATTTTATAAATGGTTCGTTTTTCTTATCTCCTTCAAGGAAAGTTTTCGCCTACCATTTGCAATCCATTGTGCCCGAAGACCACAACGTAATAAAAGCTATCTAGATGTAACAGATACCCAAACTGGGACGGACCTGATCAGATAAAAACTATTGTCCCTTTAGCGACTAATTGTAATTATGACAAACGTAAATAAATAGCTATCAAACATAATGCGCAGGCGAGAAATTTTATAGAAGTGAAGAATAAGAATGGATAGCAATGCTTCTCAGTTATAGTTGGTATATACGTGGGTCGTAAAGAAAGATCAATCCGAGAACACGCTCAACCGCCAGGTTTCCCCCCAATTAAGTGTACACTCTTTATTGAGGCTGTGCGAGTACCATATGGGTTTCGCAGATCCTGGAAATCCATTATAGCTATTAACAGAATACATAGTTCATCTGTCACAGCAGGATCTTCATCACAGCTACTCAGCGCTATATAAAATCAGCTACCCCGTTTCAAAGCACAACAATTATTGCTAGTTAAAAGAAATAACAAGCTATAATATCAAAATATAAGAAGCTATAAAATAACAAAAAGGTTATCTCATAATCCCTATGTCTAGTCTGCGGTTTCACCAAGATCTATGGCCAACATGATTTTGGACGAGATTATTATAGGATGGTGGGTTTCGTAAGTTTTAAGTTTTAGGGATGATATTATTTATTCAAAAATTGTATACAACTATTTTTGGCCCTACTATGAATGAAAGAGCGTCTTGAGTCCTGTATTTGAGAAGAATGTATTCTGTCAAACATTTTATAAGAATAAGGCTTGGTGATTCCGAAGACTCGATTTTGATACTACCAATCTCTGCTTACCAACTTTTGTCTACGGACTATAACCCAAATCCAAATCTGTCAGATCACTCTTAACGAAATCATACCACCTCGGTATACCCTTCGTACGCTCATGTCAAATACTTAAACTTTTTATTTATACGACTTTTCATGTAACAATGACATTCAAAAATATACGATTTAACACACTACATATTCAGTTGAAACGACACGAACAACGGCCAAAAACTTCTGGGCCGTTACTAATAAATTTCATCGAGTCCTTGGAGTAAAAGTCACTCTACAGAAGCGAACGTCACGAAAACAGGCACTTAACATTTCACTCCTCGCGACTGCTTCGATTTCGTAACGTCGGTCGATCCACGCCTCAAGAGCGAAGATTTTTATCCTCAACCCGTTCCGATAAATGTCACCACTATACAGAAGAGGAAGGTCTCATTAGTGTTAATCGCGCTTGACACTTGCGAACCCAACACCACATAGCCTATTTACCTACTTCTGCAAATTTGATGTATCATTATTTTTTTATAATAGCCAAGGGCCTGTGGGATTGATTTTATATGTGAATCGATCAGGTATCACGTGAATCGATCTAGTATCAAGTACTCAATGGGGCAGCTTTTACACGATCTGTCAGTCTGTCACTAATCCAGGAGTTATCAGGAGAAAGAGAATAAACTAGGTAATGTGATGTCCCATCTGGGAAAATAAATAAAGAAGGATTATATAAATTATTTCATCATCATAAATAACTAAATTCCTGATTAATAATCATTTTTAAATTAATATTGGCTCGGGACCAAGAAAGCTTTTCGACAAAAGAGGTAGGGGTCGTTGTGAAACTGCACCACGCTTTGACAGGTTTATGTAACAGTCGGAGCCAGCGCTCTTTCATGCCTTCGATAAACATACACCGTATAACTAGGACAGGACTTTTGTTATATAAAAAGCGATGATAACAACGCGAGAGAGAGAGAGAGAGAGAGAGAGAGAGAGAGAGAGAGAGAGAGAGAGAGAGAGAGAGAGAGAGAGAGAGAAAGAAAGAAAGAGAGAGAGAGAGATCAAACATATAAGTATGTCATAGCACAATTATATCGATGGAAATATTTAACATAGGCTTGTTTGCTATGCACAAATCCACCACTTGCTTTCTCTTATTAAAGTCGATCAAGAGTGTTCGAAAAAAAATAACATTAACATAAGAGGTAAGAACCATTAACCCAATAATCTATTAGCATGTACAAAAGGGACACGTAACCGTAAGGTAACAATGAGCCAGAAGGCATTGCAGGCAACTGGTTACATCTTCTGTGACTTCAGAGGCGGTTAACAATCACCTGTTAACTAACTTATCTTTTGTCTGTGAGTAATTAGAATCGCTGATAAGGGAATGGCCGTTGCGAAACCAATTGCAAATCTATCAAGTTCTAATTCCTTCGAGCCTTATTGTCTCAGCCGACGTCTTATTTGGACGACTATCATTGTCGCTCGCTTTCTATTCGGGCGTTATTATTAACAACCTGGTTAAGTAAGGAAGAACGATCGACGATAATTTTTTTTAAAAAAGGACGAAATCATTCATTAAATATATTTATATATTTTTTTCTTTATATTTATACAATATCATTTTCTAATAAAGTTCATCGATCATTTCTAGAATATGTAGAGACTCCTACTGAATTCGGCTCATAATTTACAATCTCATGGCGACCAAACAGGGTCCACATGAGGTCTGGTCGAGCGCCATGAGTTATGAGTAAATTATGAGTCGAGTACCAGTAATTCTCCTCAATATTGAACGGTACTTGTTCTGTTCGTGAGGATTCGAATAAATCTCCAAGCCTACAGGAGATTACCCTGACTTTGAAGGAGATGTTCACGACAATCATACATAAGGCTAGTGACCTATTGAGTTATCGCATTAAAGTCAGTTTCCGGGGAGTATTCTCTTTGGTGACAATACATGTTGTAGAGGTCGTTTTAGGGTATCTTCTCTTGTAGCCCTTACAGTACGCCTTGGAATATAAGTAAGAAGGAGGAGTGAACAATCGAAGTTAAACA
Source organism: Troilus luridus (assembly GCA_964056705.1). Taxonomy (NCBI): domain Eukaryota; kingdom Metazoa; phylum Arthropoda; class Insecta; order Hemiptera; family Pentatomidae; genus Troilus; species Troilus luridus. The sequence continues at coordinate 55,260 of CAXKTH010000056.1, forward strand.
GGACATCGATCTGAAGCCTTTGGGGTAGTGCCAGACGGTAGCCAGGCGGATTCCAGTCGTGTAAAGATCTCTCGTGAGGAGAACGTCGACTGTTGAACTCTAACTAGGGTCGGTGCTTGCTTGGAATAGTGTACTCTCAGGTACACTATCACACTACTCTTTGCGATGTGCATCCAAAAGGGACGCTTTTCTAGCAACGTTTAATTTTTTTTTTTTTAAATTAAAATACCAGTGTTCCAATGGACTTTTCAGGATAGGAGAGGCATTAACATGACGTTGATCATGAATCAATTAAAAAAAATAAAACCCTCACACAAAAGGCACTCTTGACTACAAAAATTTTTGCCGAATTCGAAGAAAATTTAAAGGAGCGTTTGGTGGTAGTCGTAGGAGAAATGAAGTGCCAAACAATAATATTGAAACAGATATCACTTTCTACAAATCTACTTTTAATTCATTAATTTTTCTTTGAACTGTAAACCACGTAAGAAATATAAAATCTGCGTTTTACAACAGAAGTTAAAAAATAATAATCCCATTTTTTCTTTGATTGATAACTCATCAATCAGGCAAGCAGAGATGGATCCTCTAGGATCTAGAACTCTCCAATCCTGTTTATGGGTACCCAAAATAGTGGGAAAATATGGTTAAGCGTGATCTAGGAAAAATCACCTCCCTGCACTACCGTTTGTCCACGATATAGTTAAGTCTCTACCATGGACTAAACCAAAGACCCTTCATGGGTTGTAGTGGTACAGGAAATATGTAGACTTAATTTGACACACAAATCAATATGGGTATTTTTCCTAACAAATATCTTCTCTCCACCTCTCATTAAAAGGATGGTTCAAGTCAGAATCAGAACAAAGAATTGGAAATGAAAATAATAAGAAAAGAAAATTTAATCCATGGAAATAAGAGAAATCTTTTTGTTAAAAAAAAAAAACTTTCCACAAATAGTCTGCAATATTTGCATTCTTTGTTTGTTTCTTGAATTAGAAAGTCTAAGTGTTGTTTTCACTCACCATTGTACATTGTGTTGACCAACATTTGTATAAAAGTGGTTTGTTTTATGATGTATAAATGCAATTCTTCAACGTAGTAACTAAAATGATCTTACATGCTTATGTAAGGATAAATATTAAAAAGAAGGTGTTATCAGTATAAAGTCAAATACTTCTATTCTACCAAAAGTTGATGTTCACAACCAGACTTGGGGCATGAGAAATAAAGCATCCTACACACGGTGGGTTTGAAGTATCAGTTTGGTGTGTTCATTTATAACTGTCACTTATAACTGAAGACAACATTCTCATCTACACGCCCACTTCGGTGTGTCAGTTCAATCTGCTACCCCTTGGAAGCTCCAGTCCCTCTTAATGTGTTTTGTGTAATGTATTTAACATATTAAACACAATTTTGTGTCTACATCATATTTTCGGACCATGAATTGTTATTACAATATAGTGCAGTTTTTTTTGTTTGTTATGATAGTCCTCGAAGTTACTTTCCACAAACATTCATTCCCTCTGAACAGTTCTATAAATTCTAAAAGAAAATCTTTGCCCCAACCATATTATCACTCGGTTATAACAAACACACTCAACGAAGGTATACAGACGAGGCTTGGAAAAGCGATTGAAAGCGTGATGTCAATCCAAACGACACCTGCACGCATGCTCAGATAACTAATGTGACACACCGAACTGACGCGACGGTACACACGATCACTTCAGACTGTCGTCAGTTCGGTATGTCTCTCGGTATGAATTTTCATCAGTCCATCAGTCCACTTTTTCGATGTGAACACAGCAAACTGACCGTGTATAGCGGCTTTAAGGCGGTGTATCATCAATAGTAGACAAAATTGCTCGAGTAAACAGGTGGAAAATGTCGAAAAGTGAAGTTTTGAAATTTCGAGAAAAACATCGAAACTAAACAAAAATGGAATAAAGAAACAATTTATTACTGTGATGGAGGTCTCGGGTTCAAATCTGTCTTTGGCAGATATAAATAATTATATCATCTGTTAACAGCCAAGTAAGGAACCTGTGGGATATGGAGACAGTACAGACTCTCGCACAGTCTATATATCCGAAATAGAAGGAAATCATTGAGGTTGAGCGAGATATCTGACAAATCATCTCCCTGCACGCCCGTTGTCCTAGAAAAATTACAGCGGTAGCGAACGTCAAACATTCCATGAGTCGTAATGGTATTTTTTTTTTTTTTTACGACCGAATAAAACAATACATAATTTATTAGAATATTTAAAAGAAAAATAATATGAACTGGAACATCCATAAAGATTCGATCAAGAATTCCTTGATTAACTAAGAGCTAAGAGGAACTGGCCCATGACTAAGAACAGCGCAAGGAAGTGATCTTGTCAGCATCCCTCCCATCGACTTAATGAAGCGCCAGGTAACCACATAACAGAATCTGGGACCGGGTTCGATTCGCGTCTTACGCAACAGAGAATAAATGTTTTTGCCAAAGACCAGGCGGGATTTAAGAATATTTCCACTCACCTGAGGCGGATTGGTTAAATAATAAACTGAAACGATAGGCTGCTACAGCCCAGTTCACAAAAATAATATTTTTTTATTTTCAATGCTTGTTTTGTTTTTTCATATTTCTCTACATTTTTTGTTTAAGGAGGGCATGGGAGGGATTAGTTTTAATAGGAGAATATTCCAGTTTCCAATTGTTAATGTTCCAACTCATTAATATTTTGAATTACCTCACCTCGTATTTTGATCTCTATGTATTTTTTCTTATTTATTTAGTTTCTATTTATTTATTTTTAATAAATCGTTAAAATAATATACAAATAAAATATAAATATATTACAAAAATAAAATAAAAAATCTCTTTCTGTAATAACAACAATAATAATTAATCAATCGTAACAATCAGCCGTTTTTGCCCTTAAAGCCTAACAGCATCCGTGCATTTTATAATAAAATACATTTTTTACCGACTATAAAAGGTCTTGGGTTCAGTACGTGGCAGAGACTGTACTATTTCACGGAAATCAGTTGAACAGGGGTTGATTTGTCTCAGTTCACTTTAGCATGATTTTCCGCCTATATTGGGTACCCACTTTATAAAGGCTGGGTGAACCCCAGGAGAGTGCTAGATCCCACAGGATTTATCTCCGGCTGCTAACAAATCGCATTTTGATTGCATATTATTATAAATCTGCGTTTTATAGTGACCATAAACTAAGCTTATTTGGGACCTGTACTATTTATTTTCATTCTCAAATCTTCAATTAAGAAAACTAGTAATTTAATGTACACGACTACCTTATGTTATGAATCATTACCTAAAAAGAAACAAAGGCATAAAGGGATTAAACGTAAACCTCTGATAGTACTGTTTAATTTTTCTTCATTATTTTTGTTTTTTCTTGGCATAAATTTGATATATATGTAACCAAAAATTATTTCTGTTATATAGTATTTGTTAACTTATTTTAATTTTGCATTTCTTTTCTTCTAATATGTTTTCAAAATATTGTTACTGGAGGTAATTCGCATTTTTTTTTTTTTTCACTTACTAAATTACTTGTTATAATTAATTAAATGTAATTATTTTACACTCTAAAGCAAAATAACTTACAACACCTGTATTGTTATTCTAAAGGGACTTGTCCCAGAATAAATAATGACATTATTATAATTAAAGGTAACACAAAGATATGTATTGTATTAACAGGCTCCTTACAGTACATAGTGCATTATATAATGCAATTAATTATAAATAAAATCTAGAAGAATGAGAAAAAATATATAAATCGTCACCAATATAATAAAATTATAGCATCACATTATATTTAAATAAACTATTGCGGCTGTGTTAATTAGGATAGAAGGGGAAAAGGCTTCAACTCAACTGAAGAGAAAGTACTGCTTCCGTAACGTCTTAATCGTTCCCACTCGGGTCAATGTCACGCAGTGTTTTCAAACAAGTCGTAAAAATAATAAAAATATTATTAAATTAATTAGTATTCACTCTCGGCCTTGGTAGAAGTGTCTGTGTCTTCCAGAAAAAATAAATATTGTTAAAAATTTAGTTATTCAATCCTTCGTTGTGACGAATCTGATCATTTGTTGATCCACAAGGAAAACAACGATTAATTAAAATTATTAGATTTTTTAAATTGATATATCTTATATATACCTAATTATATGATAGGTTTCAATATTGTAAGCTAAGTTAGTAAAAAAATAATAAGTTAAATTACAGATTATTCTAGATGTTTTAGGTATAAACAGAAATCATCAAAATCCGATTTCTAAGAAAGACGATTTTTTCATGACCAAATTTCTATTAATAACTGTTCAATAAAAAAAAATTGCAATATAATAAAAATGATTCTAAGAAAAGATCGTGATTCCCTCAAAAAAGTATAGTTCATGTTTAGAGAAGTAAGGAATTATAATTTTTTTTTCAAATCACTTTAAGGCCAGTTCACTCATCTCTAATCATAATCATAACAGGAAAGTAACTACCACCTGGATTTCATGAAAAAAACCTGTACCACGATAATCCATAAAGACTCTTAGGTTCAGTACACGGTAGAGACT
>CAXKTH010000057.1:0-27924 GCA_964056705.1 Troilus luridus
CAAAGATAACCCAAGAGCACAAGGAGTGATAGGAACGCATGGTGATGAAGTCTTAAAAAATGAAAATGGTCAACGACTCACAGATTTCGGCCTCGAAAATGATTTGCTGTTGGGAAACTCCTTTTTTCCGCAAAAGCTAGTTCATAAAATTACCTTCTCGGCCACTGAGAGAAATGCGAACAATGTCATCGACTATATCATATGTAGCCGAGATATCAGATGGTATATCACAGATGTGAAGACAATTGGAGTGGCGGAAATAGAAAGCAACCACATGCTCTTAGTTGCTGATACGAGGGTGCTTAAAGAAAGGAAGCAAAAGAAGAAAGCCTACGAGAGAATAGAAGTCAAGAAACTACAGGACCTCCAGGAGATCTTAGAGTACGAAGCAGAACTGAAGAACCGCTGAGGACAATATGTGGAACGCCATTAAAAGCAGCATTATATAAGCAGCTAATGTAGTCGGGAGTGAAAAAGGTCTGCTCAAGAATGAGAATCGAAGAATACAGGTGAAGGAGAAGAAAATGCGTGAAAAAGATACTGCCAAGAAAAAGCACCAGAGAAATGGCAGGTCTATGTAGAGGCTCGAAACAGGGTTAAAGAGCCAATTAGAAAGGCGATGCTGAAGTCGTGGGAGAAATTTCGGAAGAAGATGGGTCAGGAGCATCAGGAAAAAGATAAAAGCCTTGAGAGGGCGTAAGTGCAAAGCACAAAGAAATATGAAGAATAAACAAGGTAAGGTGATCTTCGAAGACAAAACTATCCTTGAAGCCTGAAGTCGGGTTTACAGGAAGCAGTTCGGTTTTAACGACCACTATCTAACGAGCCACAGTAGGGCTTAGAATGAGGAGGAGTGTGACGAAATCGTCGAAGAGGAAGAGACCGAAAGAGCAATAAATAAAATGAAAACAGGGAAAGTACCAGAACGAGATAACATAGTGGCCGAAATGGCGAAACATGGGGACACTGAACTGGAACGAACTCTACAAGCTCTCTTCCAAAAAGCCTGGATGAAAAAATGATCCCAACAGACTGGGAAAATAACATCATAATTCCCCTTCACAAGAAAGGATGTCAGGCTGAATTTAGCAACTACCGACCTATGTGCCTATCACCGGTAATCTACAATTAAATACTGCGATCCAGGAAGGCCGGCTTAGACCACTAATGGAACGCCAAATCGGAGAAGAGCAAGCGTGATTCAGACCAAGGCGACAAACACAGGATCATATCTTCTCACTAAGAAATACCCTCCAGAAATCCTGAGACCGTGACAAGAGTATGTACATTGCATTTCTGAATCTTAAATCAGCTTTCTACTCAGTCCCAAAAGAGGAGATATGGGCTGCCCTTAGAAACAAAAACATACTAAGGAATTCGGTTGAGGCTATAAAATCTACCTATCAGGAACTTAAAGGAATCATTAGGCTCAATGGATTGGAGTCTGGCCATAGGGGTCAAACAAGGAGACAGTTCGAGTCCTTTGGTGTTTCCCTTGTCCGTTGTTGTGCTTTGATGTTTCCCAATTATTAAACGGTGACCCCCCCGATGATGTTCGTTTTTTTAAATTAAAGTTTAAAAAATAAAAGAGTTATTTCTGGCTGTGGTGGGCGTGCGTAAACCCAACGTATTAACCCGCCCCTGCCGAAACCCGTATGCCAGATATGGCAAGTAGGGAGAAAAAAAAAAAAAATGTTCGAGTCCTTTATTGTTCCTCCTATTCATAGATGAGGTGGCATCCATCTGTAGGAGAAGAACTGAGAGAACATTTCTGGGGCGAAGAAGTCTATATCCAGTTGTGGTCCAGTTTCTTCTATATTCGGACTATGTAGTTTTGATTGCTGACTCAGTCGGAAAGCTGCAACAAGTGGTGACGGAATGTTGTGAAAAACTTTGACAAAAAGGAATGACAATCAAAGCCAACAAATGTAAGACCCTGCAAGTGAGTAAGCGGCAAGAAGAAGTTCAGATATACTGTGATGAAGAGGAAATGGATGTGTTGACTGAATTCACTAATCTCGGAACAGTAATAGATAGGACAGGGAAGCTGGACGTGGAAATATCCAATAGGATCAATACGGGAAATAGAGTCTATCTACTAGCAGATCTATAATACTGTTGTAGGAAAGCGGTGGGGTAGAAAGGATCATCAAACTCCACATCTTTAAGTCAGTGTACCTGTCGATACTGCTATATGGAGCTGTAAGCTGGCTATTTACGAAGAGAGAAAGGAAACCAGACTTACCGCGTCGGAAATGTGGTACTTGCGAAGAGTGTTTGAAAAGACGAAAAGCGGCTGTGTTCACAACGAGAGGATTGGTCAGGATCTGCAGATTGCCCCGCTAAAAGAGCTCCTGGAAATTCGACAACTATAATGATTCGGCCACGTGGTCAGGATGAATTATCACTGATACCATCTCAAGACAATGGACAATGGGCTGATACCATCTCAAGCTGGATGGAAAAAGACCTTGAGACATCCAAGGATGTGTTATCTAGAGTAGATCGAACTCCTCAGCAGAAAAAGAGGAAAAGATCTCGGACAGGCCAGACTGGGATTGATTCCGCTCCTGCCTGGACGCTCCGCTACGCTGAAAGGCGGAAGAAGGGGGATGCGAAAGAAGAAAAAGATAATTATGAACTCTTTGATTACAACATATGATGGATGCCAAAGTGATGATGGGAGAAATAGATGACCAAATAGAATGAGGTGCGGCTAGTTGAACCGTGTTACTGACAGCATAAAATACGTTACAAACAAGGAGGAAGCACAATAAGCGATCTCTAATGGCCAAAATTATAAGTATGAAGGAGATTATAGGAATCATAAATAGGTGAATTAATGATAGGTAAATAATGTATGAAATATAAAGTAATACTATCATTATAGGAAAATGATGGAAAATGCATAAATAGGTAAAGTTTATGACACGTACATTATGTATAAAATATAAACTAAGGATAAAAGAGAGACAGCAAATAGTATTAATGACTAAAATGTTAATGGATCACGTAGGTGAAATGTGTTTGGATATCATATAGGTTGTTACGGCTGGGGACTTGTAGGGATGGAAGTAAGAATTTGCCAAGATTAGTTGATGGCGAATAGATGTTAGATGTAATAGGACGTAGGGAATAGTTGGGTTTGCGGATTTTGGGAAGGCCATAAAAGGAATGGGGGCTAAGGAATTGTAGGAAATGATGTTTCTGTAAACAGGGTACGTAATTAGTTTGGAATTGACAAAGCTTTTTAGGTGGAGGTTATCAGGGTGGAACTGTTAGTTATGTGGTCCCTAAACCTTATCCAGGACCAAAAAGGAATAACCTTTCCACCCTGATGTCCTCTACATTCAACACAACTTGGTCACGTAAAAAACTCCTTTTCATCTCCAAATTTAATTTCCTTTACCAAGTATCCCTCAACTCCAAAAACTACCCAAAAGGAGATGACAACTGGGTACACAATATCTCTTTGCCCAACATTCCCACACATATTAATAATATTTAATCCTTGGGACCCAATTTTTCCTCACCCTCCACTTCCTTAAAGAAAATATACCGGATCTTTTCTCCGACTTCAACATGATCCATCACGTTTCTCGCTAGCTAATATCATATCCAATTTCCTTCAACACACCCATTCCACCCCATCTAATATCTCCCCACAGTACTTTTAAGGACCTTTCTTTCACGCGTTCTTTCCTTAAATCCCATGACGATTTGATTATCACTAAAGTTGACAAAGCAAATTAACTGTAAATATAAATCGTTCTGAATACGACTTTGCTGTAAAAAGCTTATTTACCAACATGCCTTTAGATATAGCCCTCCTCATAATTGATAACTGGTCACTCATAGAACCTCATACCTCTCCCAACCGGTCCTCTTACCTCCAATCCTTAAAACTCTGTTGCGAATCTGGCTATCTTACCTTCCATGGGCAGTTTTTAACAAAATTTCTGAATTTACCATGGGAAATTCCCTCCCTCCTGACCTCTCCAATACTGCTGTAAATCTTGATTCCCCAGTTCATTTCATTCTACCCCAGTTCCTAATATTTCCTAATATAATATTTTGTATCGATTTTCTTTCATTTTAGTTATGTAACTCTCTAGGAGCCTATTATCATACATTTTATCTGTTGAAAAAGAGAAAGGTCAACAGAAACATTAAACAAATGTTAATACATTAGTGGAAAAATTCCAACTAAAAACCATAAGTCTCTAAACTAGAACAGGAAGTTGAAAATAACTGTCAATTTTTTAGAATAAACAAAAAATACCTGATTTGTTGGCCTTGATGTAAATGTCTTTCTTTGGGATGAACATAAAGAGGATCTCTACGATAGAAGGGCATATCTTTTAATCCCTAAAATATATTTTTTGCAAATTTGATATTATTACTCAAAAAACATTTTTTCGTGGAACTTAATAATAACAATATTTAATTATACTCAAACATAAATAAATGTAATGTTATACATCATAACTGTTATTTAAATTTATTTTCCTTTCTGAATACACTAACCGAAATTTGAAATTGTAGGCCATCTTCGGGGCTTTGAAAGAAAGTGAAAATTACAATATAAATAGTAGTACAAATAGACGGGGTAAGGTCATTAACCTCCTTTCTAGGGCGAGGGGGGTGACCTCAAGGATTATGTTAGGGCGAGAGGGGTGTACGTTAGGGTGAGATGGGTTTACCTTGAGTGTTGTTCTGCTCTGAAAAGTAAGATGTGCCAACGTCGCATATTATATGTGGCAACACCGCACTAGGTCATGATTTGTTATGAATGGGAGTTGGACGTATTTTTTTTTAATGAATGGGAGAACTGTTATGAATGGGAGTGTGACGTCATTTTATGAATGGGAGATCTGTCATTGCTTGATGGATACTCCTATCTAGGAAGTGTGAACCTTGAGTGTTTTTCAGCTCTGAAAAGTAAGATGTGGCAACGTCGCATATTATATGTGGCAACACCGCACTAGTTAATGATTTGTTATGAATGGGAGTGTAACTTAATTTTGTTTATGAATGGGAGAACTGTTATAAATGATATTGCGACGTCATTTTGTGATAGGTCATGGTCTTTATGAATGGGAGTGTGAAGCTTTTGAGATTGGGTCATGTATTCTTGGATGAGGGGTCATGGGGTCATAAATGGGAGAAGATTTGGCAACGTCGCACAGGAGATGTGGCAATACCGCAATGTCATATTGTTTCGTGGAACAAAATCATTGTAACACATAATTATACTCTAACACAAATAAACGAATTTTGTTATTGATTAATTGTTATAATTTTTAAAGATTTTTATTTGAAAAGCAAAGATATATCCTGAAACGGGACTAAAACCTGGGTCACCCATGTGGGACTCGAACCACGACGCCAATAAATGAAACTTTCATAACTGTCATATACCAATCCAATGAAGTAGTACAAATTGGCGGGGTGAGGAAGACCCATGACCTTGAGGTCATTGACCACACGTGAGGGTTGTGTTTGGGCAAAGGGGTTATAAGTTGGGGTGAGGGGGGTTGACCTTGAGTGTGGTTCAGCTCGGAATAGTAGGATGTGGCGACGTCGCACATGAGATGTGGCAACACCGCATCAGTACTAGGTTAGGGTCTGATAATTTCGTCACAGATCGATGAGTCAATATGTGTTACACCATCCAGCTGTGACTTTGTTGCCTCCTAGATCAGTTAGTTTAGTATGGGTCGGCTAAGCAGAAGGAACCTGAGATACAAAGACGGAAGGTTGTCGACATTTGTCCATTCGTCGCCGATGAGTCCATTGAAACTAGCCCCTATTGGGTTGTATTACTTGAAAGTGTCTGATAGGACAAGAAGTCCATTTTGCGGAGTGGTCTTGCATGATTGGACGACCTTGGATGATCAGTACCCTTGCCGCTAATAGAAAGGAATTAATGAAATTATTTCATTATTAAAAAAACCATGTAAGGCTAGGAATAGCCGATCTGGGAATAAAGAGAATAAAAAAAAAAATTAATGAAATTACATTCAATCAGAACAAAAGTTTATATTTTATCCACTATGAAGATTATTTCTCGAACTTTAGGTTCACCCTTAACAAAATGTCTTAGAAATGATCAAAAAGAAATTAACCCCGAAACATACAAAAACGAGTTCGAAAAATTCAAAGAATTAAAATGTAACGGTTCAATATTACAGATCCCGAACTTTGACGAAGACTTCTATTTGACTACAGACGCAAGCAACTACGCTATCGTAGCGGTTTTCTCACAAAAGAACTCCCGGTTTGCTTTGCTTCGAGCACTTTAAATAAAGGTGAAAAAAACTTGTCAACAACAGAAAAAGAATGCCTTGCCATCATTTGGGCATGTCATCATTTTAGGCCATACCTTTAAGGCAGAAAATGTATAATTTACTCTCAGATCATAAACCTCTGGAATAATTTGAAGATTACTTTGAATACTACATTAAATATATAAAAGGAAAAGCAAATATAGTTTATAAATAAAGTATATAGCGCTACCCTATTGACATACAAACTTCGGAAATGCCTGAACTCGACGTATATCATACGGAAAAATATCCTTTAAATTGTTCTAGTGAAAACATCAAACTAATGCAAGAAATGGCATTTAGTGAAAGAGATGAATTTAATAATAACAATGGAAATACCCCAAGGGCCAGCTGATGGTTGCAGTTGCTAGGCCCCCCGGTGTCCTGAGTACAGTACACCATTCACAAAAACACACACTACACCGACACTGACATAAAGGACATTAACAGTACATACCTTAGGACTCCCTTCCCTAGGTAGACCTGACAGTAGGTATAAAATGTGTTTTATCCACAAATATGGAGCTACGGAATAGAAAAATTCCCTTGGACGAATCCAGAGTTAGGGGTGCTCTGAAGGGATAGGACCAACAGCCTTCGACATCGGCAGGCAATGCGAGCGGTGTCCCGATGCTGTATGGAACCGTAAGACCGGCCACTCAAGGAAATATACCTGTCTCTACTTTGTGCTTGGATTCTCTTCAGTCTCCGCACTGCAAAGAGATATCACACGCCGAAGAAATAACCAACAGTGGATGAAATAGACGCGAGTAATGAACCCAGTGGCAATCCGAGCTTATTTCTTGGCAACAATTCTTGAAACCTACAAAATAGGATATATACCAAGGATTAGTACATTTTAGAATGTAAAATTTCCTCAGCTCCAACTATCCTCTCAACGCATTGCTATCAAGTAAAGCAAGCACTTACCAGAGACTTTCTATCAATGTCCGACATCAACCCTCCGTCGGTCGCAACTGATCTAAGAAGCACAGACGACACTTCACCCGCCCCCCTTCTTCACTAAACAGTGCCGAAACCGCATCTCTCCAGTACCTTCCTAAATACTAGCACCCTATCGAACCCCCATACTCAGTTGCTTTCCCGCCATTTGACTGAGCAGTAAATGTCCATGTTGGCCTGAGAAGCTCATTGCGACCGAGGACGTCATATTTTGGAAGGTGTATATTTTCTCTTATTTTTCGTGCATTCATCTTAAATATTAATATTTATACAATCTATAAGGACAATTTGTAGATTTTATTGTTTCATAACATCGGTTTTCGAAATCGCTTTTGAGTAAGCCTGGCAGGCACATTGTGACCAAGCTCGCTTTGACCAAATTTTCTGTAGTTTCTCTGTCTTTTATTTCAGATACTGTATATACTGGTATTATTCAGATATCAATGTTGGGCAGAAGATGTTTGACTTAAATAACCGATGAAGCAGATCAGGAGCATAATGCTAGCTGATGATGGTGAAGAAGGCCCAGTTGCGATAGATGATTTGAGAGAAGAGAGCGATATATATTGCTTCAGAAGATGAAGTGGAAGAAATAAAAAAGGATTTAGAAAAAAAGGATTTTGCAGCCATTGGACAGAAGGTTGTTCCTAAAACAGTTGGCCTAAGAGCTTGCGCTGAACAGAAGAATCCTTATGAAAGTTGGGATTCCCTCCAGCCTTCAAATCCGTCTGAAGAGGTTCTGCCTCACCTGCGATGATGATGAAGGAAAAAAATCAACCCGCTCCCATCCCAAGAGACTTAAGTGGTATGTACTGCTGGATCTGGTATTAGAAGACTTACCAAGATCAAATGTCTTCATTGCAAAAAATCTATCTGTCTCGGCCACGTGAACTACGTCTGTGACGAGTGTAAACTTGTCAATGCTCCAACTTCTTCTGAGGTGCCTGGATCGTGCGAATCTGAGGTGGACTGAATATATCTAAATATAATAACTGTACCTGAGACGTATTTAATTTTTTCTCGGTTCGGGAATCCGAAGGGAGCCGATCTCGGCCGAGCTTTGATTCTTGTTCGACAGTCACAAGACTAAAAAGTGTTACCAGCATAGTGAAGCCCCTATATTGGACAAGTACCAAAATTTTATTTTTTTATTTTTTTTTTACTTTCAGGTTGAGTGGTGGGTTTGGTGAGAGTGAATTCGAGTTGGTTTAATTGTTCTGCCAAATGAGGAAACATTTGGTGATGGTTTGTCCTTTTGAGATGAGACCATTGGCCTATTTGTCTTCATCCTTCCGGCAATCGGGCTCGGTGTTTATAATGTAAACCACACATAGGAAATCATTATTGATAGATTAATCTATAATTAGTATTTTATTATTTATATTTTTGACTGTTTTAAATACCTCTTTTCTTAAAGTGTCACGGAATTTTAAAAACCGTTCCTTTTCAATCTTGTTCTCCTCCATTTCAGCCATCGCCAATCCACGAGACCGAAAGATTTTCTTCATTGTCTCACGAACTTTTTTCGCTTCATCGATTGGATCTTTGAAAAAGTTCGTGAATCGCTTTTGTCTGTGCGGTTCTCGGGTTTGGGGAATACTGGTTTTTGGGAGATTATGGCTAAAAGAAATTAAAAATAAATAAATTATAACTACATATATTCCAATTCAAATTATTAAAATTTACAGTTGTGACATCAATTTTATAGGAAGATAATATCTTGGTTATAATATAAAGTTATATTAAAATAAAATATATATATAATACAAAAGTAATATATTCATATAATAATATATTACATGAATTACTTAAATTTATTTGTTAAAAATGAGCAACTTCGAATAATGTGCCCATTAGCAACTTCAAATAAAATATAATAATGCCAAATGCCCGTAGAATGATTATCTGATCATGATTTAATTTTCAGTATTTTACAACTTTTAAAAGGTTTTGTTGGTATTTTTTACAATATTTAATTCCTTTGGCATTTTTTTGTAACGTTGGGTAACGTCTTGTTTTATGGTCACGATGGGTGATCCAGTCGTTCTAGTGTCAGAGAGGGAGGATATTTTTGCCGCAGTTCAATCCATTTTCACAAAATCCAAATCTCTGAGTACCGATTCAGCATCCGCTTTTAAACCCGCTTATGGCCGCTAACTCAAAAATGAAATCCGATTTGAAGAAATTCAATAAAAAATTCGGATATTTAATGCAAGTGTAAAGAACAAAAGTGAAAAACTCGAGACAACAGCAGTAAAAAAATTCATTTAACGATTTAGTCGATGTTACTAAAGCGAATTATAACAATTATTTATCTACCTCCTCTCCTGAGAATAAACCTGTGGTTGTCCATACTCATTCTGTTCCTCAGGAGCTACCGAAAATTGATTTACCGATATTCACGGGGAAATTAGAGGACTGGAATGGATTATATTCCCTATTTGATTCTATGGTTCATAGGGAAGAATCCCTATCGACCATTAGGAAATTTCACTATCTACGAGGTACCTTACGCGATGAAGCTCTGTCGCTTTTCTCGGGCTTCGCATTAGACGAAGCTAATTATTCACTCGCTTATGACGCATTGGTCTCTCGCTATCAAAATAAAAGGCAACTAGGCAGATTTTATATCAAGAAGGTGATGGATTTTACCCCTTTAAAGAATTCCTCAGCTTCTAATTTGCAGAGATTTTTATCTGAGCATGAAAATAATTTTTCGGCGTTATCGGCTTTAGCATTGAAGACATGGGGGATTTCATCAAACTTTTAGCTCTTACGAATTTAGACCGAGAGACTAGAACAGCATTCGAAGAACGAATAACATCAGCAGATATTCCCTCTTATAAGGATTTGATTAATTTCGTCACAGAAAGAACTAGAGTATATGAGATGATGGCTCAAGAAGGCCGATCAGAAAAGCCTAGTATAGAAAAATCCCGCTCTGCGAATTCCACGAGACGATATAACAAACCCAATTCTGGAAAAGAACAAATATCTCCGGGAATTTTTACTATTTCGCCATTGGAAAAACAAACCGGTGTTGGTGCTAACAAAACGAATCGCGATCCTCAATTCGACCAGTTGGAATTTCATGCAGGTGGTTCTAAGAAACAGGTATTCTCTCCGACTGATGTACAATCAAGAAATAGTACCGAATCGATTCTCTACGAGAAAAAGTCTCTAAAAGGCTCACAACCGGCTCTACCAGCTAAGATATTAATTCCAGATGTCCGCGAACCTCGAAAGTTGTTTTGCTACCGTTGTGGTAACCCAGCAGTTTTCATTCACGCACGTCTTAAATGTACTCCGGGAAATTTGCAAGGGAATCGGAAGTAAGGGTCATTCCTATTCCATGGTTTCAGCTGACTCACCAAGTACCGATTTACCTATTACCGTGCCTCCTTATCGTTTACCTTTTTGTACCGCTAAATCTGATATCGTTTCTCCTTGTGTCGTATCGAATTCTCCCGAAAGTTCTACCGTATCTTCTAAACAGCACTATATTGATTTCCGAATAGGGAAACATGACAAAGAAGGCCTGTCCTACTTGCCCCTGTTTGACCCTGGTTCCACTACCTCATTTGTTGGACCAGAAGGGGTTGAAATTCTCCTTAAATTGGGATATGAAGTTGAGAAAATTCCCGAATTTAATATTTGTGTCGCTAATGGAAGCTCATGTATTGTTGATGAAAGATTATCCATTTCAACTACCGGGTTCCGGTCATATGACACGAAGCTTTACGTTTAAACCACCCTTCCATTTATGTTTCTTTTAGGGTTAGATTTTATCGTTTATACAAATATGAGCACGAATCATCGTGAAGCGACGGGGTGGTTTCAAGATGACTCTGACCATAAGTTCTCGTTTCGTCAAGATGCTCAATTAGTAGAAGAGGAAACATAAAAAATAAGCGGTATTAGTTCACTTGATTCCTCAGAAAGGGTGGATCTGGATAGAATAGTCAGTGAAGGTTTGCGAACTCTCCAAGATTCTCCAGGATTAACGACGCGCATTAGCCATAAGGTAGATGTTCAGGAGGCCCAACCTATCAAGCAACGCTCCTACCATTAGTCACCCAAAGGACATGAGGCAATGCAACAGGAGTTAGATCGAATGTTGGATGAAGACTTAGTGGAACCTAGCCAACCTCCATGGTCGTCCCAGGTAGTCATGGTTCGTAAGGGATTATGTTATCGTTTCTGTATAGACTTTCGTAAGGTTAATGAAGTCACTTGTAAAGATTCCTATCCTATGTCTAATATGACTTCTCTCTTAGACGGACTTCGACAGGCTAGATATCTCTCCAAGTTCGACCTCAAGCAAGCATTTTTGCAAATGCCCCTTGCCGACGAAACTAGTAAAGACATTACGGCGTTTACAGTTCCTGGCAGAGGATTCTTCAGGTTTAAAGTTATGCCCTTTGGGCTGACGGATTCACCTGCTACCTTTCAGAGGTTAGCCGATGCAATATTTGGACCCGAACTTTACCCTTACGTAGTAGTTTTTCTAGATGATATTTTGGTTTGCACACCAACTTTCGAACTGCATTTGGATATGCTACTGGAAGTGTTTAGTCGGCTTAAAGCCTCAGGTCTCCGTATCAACCCGGAAAAATATGAATTTGGGTTAATGAAATTAGGTACTTGGGCTATCTATATGGTTAATAGTGATGGCTTGAGTGTAGATCCAGATAAGGTTGGTTCCGTTACTTCGATTCCTCCTCCCACCAACGCTGGGCAACTGAAAAGATTCCTTGGAATGGCACGATGGTATCGACGTTTTATTGAAGACTTCTCTACAGTTGTCTCTCCGCTAACAGCTTTGCTTAAGCGTAACGCTAAGTGGATCTGGTCAGAAGAGCAGGACGCCTCTTTCAATGCTCTTAAGTCAGCACTGACTGAAGCACCAATATTAGCTAGACCAGACTTTGAACAGCCTCTTCAATTACAGACTGGCGGCAGTGATATAGGTCTTGGAGCGGTCTTGACTCAAATACAAGACGGGCTTTTTGTTCTCGTACCTTAAGTTCGGCTGAAAAGAATTATACCGTAACCAAAAAGGAATGCCTCGCAGTTCTGTTTGGTATCGAGAAGAATAGGCATTACTTGGAAGGTTATCCATTCGCTGTAATAACTGACCACGCCAGTCTGAAGTGGTTACTGAACTTGAAATACCCTTCAGGTCGTTTGGCTAGATGGGCTCTTCGCTTGCAGCCTTACAACTACAAGGTGGAATATCGAAAGAGGAAACTCAACACAGTGGCCGATGCCCTATCACGAATTGCTGCAATCACAGTATTGTCTACCAGTCCCGATCCTAATTCTTCTACCGATTCAGTTTCGACTTTACGAACTTTCATAGCGACCGACGAATGGTATAATCAGAAATTTTATCGAGTCCAGAAGTCCCCAGAACTCCACCCTGGTTGGTTGATAAAGGACGGACAGTTATTATACCATCGAAAGAATCCTTTGAAGAGAGAGCTAGAAGACCCCAGTGAGGAATGGAAAGTTGTCGTTCCTAGACATTTAAGGGGATCAGTAATATATGAAAATCATGATCTACCGCAGTCAGGCCACCTGGGGATAGATAAAACTGTTTCTAGGGATAGTAGACTATATTATTGGCCAGGATTATACCGAAATATAAGCCAGTATGTGAGGCAGTGTGAATTATGCCAGAAGGTCAAACCCAATAACACTCCACCTCGTGGATTACTGTACCCTCGTTATAACAGACAGCCGTGGGAAATGGTGTCAGTTGGCATTATGGGTCTTTATCCTAGGAGTTCTACAGCTAATGTTTACCTGCTAGTGGTTGTAGATTTCTTTAGTAGATGGGTGGAATTATGTCCCATCAGAAAAGCTACCTCTTCGGTTATTGTAAATAAACCAAAATCCCGCATACTATACAGATGTGGGGCACCGCAGAAATTAATGACCGTCAATGCGAAGAACTTCGTTAGTAATCTTGTTACTGATGTAACTAAGGAGTTTGGAATCAAGAGAGAAAGTACTCCTCTTTACCATTCAGAGGCAAATCCGACAGAACGAGCGAATCGGAGTATCAAGCAACTTATCGTCGCGTACCTAGGGAAGAAACACCATCGCTGGGACGAAAGACTAGGAGAGATCCAGTTTGCCTTAAATTCCGCCGTTCAAGATTCGACCAAGTTCAGTCCTACCTTCTTGATTTATGGTAGAGAACTGAGGCCTCTACATCAAGCTACCGACGATTATATCCTTGTGGCTAGCACAGACGAACATGCTGCTTGGGCCGCTAAAGTGGGCAGACTCCCTGAAGTTCATCATATAGCCGAGGAAAACTCTCTGAAGGCAAGTCTAAATCAGAGCAGTCGTTATAACTTGAGACGCCGGAAAGATCGTTTCCAACCGGGGGACCAAGTCTTAAAGATGAGGTTTCAGCTATCTTCGGCAGCTGATAAACTCGCTGCTAAACTGAACCCCAAATATGAAGGCCCTTTTACGGTTGTTTCCATTACGGGTGGTGGATCATGTAAATTGAGAGATGAAGATGGAAAGATAATAGGCTTATGGCATCCCTCAAAACATAAATTATTTTATCCAACCCGACGGCTTTCTCGCTGGAGGGGAGTGTGTAACGAGTTTTGTTTTTTTTGTCGCTAAATTCGTCCGTCAGGTGTTTCTACCTGTCTGAACTCACTCTAATGTGGACTGTCGTTGAGTACGGTTGAATATCAGTGATATATATGGCTAAGCAATTGCCGAATTTTACTATTTTTCTTTATCGTATCTTTGCGGCTCAGGGGCAAGCATCCTATAAATGTTTGTAAATAAAACTGTATATAATCTTTGTTTCTATTAATTATTTATCTATGATTTTTAGTTGGTGTTCTGTTACGTAAATGTTACGTTGATGTTACGTTGGTGTTATGTTATATTATGGTTATGTCGTTGGTGTTCTGTTACGTTGATGTTACGTTGGTGTTATGTTATATTATGGTTATGTCATTGATGTTACCGATTGATGTAAAGTATATGAATATAACATTTTTCTTTGGACTTTTTTATTTAATCAATTTGGACCTTGGACCGAAAACCCCACAACCTGGTCACAGGACATAGTGACAAACTGCGGCTTAGACTAGACTGACATATGTTATTTACTTAACATACATTACCCCTACATTACTCCTAAACGATAATCCTATCACGATTACCACCTCGGTGAAAAACCTAGGCATCACCATCGACCAAAACCTTTCCTGGAAATCCCACATCGCCCAGATATCCCGACGGACAATTAGTTCCCTGAAGTTGTTCCACCGTTCTCGTCATCTCCTTACACAATCTTCCCGTAAGCTTCTCGTATCTTCTCTCATCTTCCCCCACTTTGACTATTGTAGCGTGGTATATGGAGGCCTCTCTAAAATGCTTGAAGACAGATTAAAGAGAATAATGAACTGCTCTCTAAGATTTGTGGTTGGTACTCCGAAGCGATCGCGCGTCTCCCACCTCTATGATGGGTTAAAGTGGCTCTTCCCTCCCTTCCGAAGACAATATTTCCTCTGTTCATTCTTATACCAATCCATTCACTCTCAACACCCTTCATATATCTACAGTCTCCTCCAATTCAAATCATCAGTTCAACACCATAAAACAAGATCCCGCCTTTCTGATCTCTACATACGTTCACACAGAACTAAAGCATTCGAACGTTCCTTTCTCGCCCGCTCCACCACAATGTGGAACTCAATCCCTCCTAATATCCGTCATACTCCCTCTCTATCATTATTCAAATCCTTGCTGTATCAACATCTATTAGCTTCCCAAAAGGATAGTCTCTAGGCAGGTTAGTCATTTGCTTAGTATACAATGTATATAATAACTCATTGTGTTATTTAGTTCTTTTAATTCTGCTCTTTGAAAAGCTGTACATCATGTAAACAAATTATTGAATGCTAGCTCATGCATTCAATTTCAAAAGCTATGGATGTATCTATTCTCTGTAATTGCTTAATATCCTGTCAAGATCTGTACTATTTATTTACTTACTATTATTTTTGTTTATATATTTCTTTTTAAATTGTTTTCTGTCATGTTTTCACGCTTTATGATTTGTAACATTTAGCCTTCTGGCCAGATAAATATTATGTTTTTTATTCCTGTTCATATCTGTTATTCTAAAGGGACTTTGTCCCAGAATAAAGTTATTTTTCTATTCTATTCTATTCTATTCTACTAACTTAAAGATAAACAATTCAATAATAATAATACTAGAGTACAATGTGATAAGGCTATAATTCTAAGCTCATAATCCTATATGTCTTACCATAACTGCCGTAATAACTCGTTTAAAATTCGTAATACATTTCATACAACAATGTTACGTTTCCTTGCTCAAAATCTAAATTTAAGTCATCGTACTAATATTGTTTACTATTCAAATAAATTTTCAAATTTTTTAATTTGAAACTATCGAAGAGACTACTATCTTTGTTTGAGGTTCTAGTTCGATCAGTTTGAAATGAGATAGTGCGGTTTTTCTAGATTTGCTGAAGTTTTAACCGACCAATTTTCCTGCTGCGTTGCAGGTAGATTGGGATATTCGTAAAGAGCCCATGATCTGAATGGAATAGAAACTAACTTGTTTTTGTCTACTAGTTTTAATAACCTCACACGTTCATAATCTGAAACACGAACATGAGCCATTCTCCACACCAATTTGTCAAGTTTTATTTGTACATCATCGTCACCTTGGACGCAGTTTAGGTCAGTACTTGATCTGATCAAAACGAGTTCTTTCATTAGAGTGATTAAAATTTTACGATAGTCCTCGCATATCCCAAAAAGAATATCAAGATGTAGGCATACGTTTAAAACGCCGTTTTTATCCAAAGAAAGACATTGTCCAGCCCGCATTTTCCAATCATGGCGCATGATCAGGAGTAGTAGTTATTCCCGGATTTCGCACTCGATCAACTTCTATGCCATTCAGTTCATATCTAATTTCGTCAAACAAAAACGCAAATGCATTATTAGTCAACTTCGGAGTGGCGCGGATAGTGCCATCACTTTTTAAGATCTTCCCTTCGAGATAAATGAAACTTAGAGAAGGGAAGGTATAAATATCTTGTTGATGAATACTAATTCCAATCTCGTCGGACTTGTTAATGTTATTTCCCGTATAAGGCTGGTGCGAATGATATTCAAATTGTGTAAGAGAATCAACGAATTTTATATCCGATGTTACGTCTAGTATGTCATTCATAATGTTTGTTTAACCGAAAACCACACTGTTTTAAATATATAGCGTTTGCAGTTGTTAACACTCTTGTTGATTTAGATTTAATGGTTTTAACCGATGTTTGGTATTTCCTTTTATAATAATCAATGCAACTATCTCTAGAACAAAAATCAATATCCATTATTTTTTAAATGTATTCTCAATGTAACCGTTTCTCCTCTACAGTCGATAAGCTCTCCGTTCTGATCTACTAATCGAACAATTATATTGTCTACAGTCCTCACGTTGGTTGGAAAGTAAATGACCGGATTCGTGATTTATATAATTTTATATCCTGGGTCAACACGCGGAAAGAATTGATGAATATTATGATCCGGTTCTCCATTCACAAAAGATCCCGATGCGATGTTAGATTGAATTGAAATAATGTTTACGCTGAGAATTTTAACAATTTCATTTGATTCAGTATAGGGGCGATCGGAGGAATGACATGATCGGATCGAGTAAAACCCAAAAGAGGATTGTTGGAATAGTTAAAGTATACTGCATGAGTAGTTTTAATTTCCGTTTTTAGCGTGTTGGAATTTCCTCGTTATCAATACAGCGGTAGGGTCATGACGAGAAATTTCTTCACATAAAAAGGAGTCTATAGCATCGATATCGTACAATCCTCCTTCAGGTATTTGGATCGACAAATCACCAAAGTAAAACTTATTATTAACGTAATTTTTTATATTCGAAATAGTATTATATGTCTCAAAAGATAACAACCCAACAGTATATTTTGACCCAAATTCTAACGATGGTAAAAAGTTTGCGGAAAGTACGATAGAGTTGCCCTTAAGCGTTACTGTATAGCTCATGATTAACAATGTTCAAACGTTTGAATGAGAAGCATCGACTAAATACTGTAAGCAGAGAAGTCTACAAACCGACGTATTCCACTCCTGATAACCCTCTCTATTATAAGCTCCTTAAAGTACTCGAGCAACTGTGGTGGTTTTAAGTTTCCAAGGGGATCAAAGTATTTCACAAAATTACTTTTTTTACATAACAGACCCAATGTGAACCAAGTCCTGAGCTCGGCTCTAAATTTACAATAGCAGACTCGTGTTTGTTTGGATATTTAGGAAGTTTATCAATCGTAAACACTCCTCGAAAAAGTTGAATATTTAAAACTTTGGCCAAATAATTTAACTCCAAATCAGTAAATGGCGGTTGGTAGTCAGATCTTTCTAGATTTCTTTTCTTGTCGAGTTATAAACAGGCCTTATCCTTTCCGATATAGTTTCAAATAAAGCCCATTACCGATTTACTGACTTTCCATCACTAAATTATGGCTGTTTTGCGCATCTAATTTTTGTTTAGCTTCTCTCGTTGATAGCTTTAGCCACACTCGCCGCTCCTCCCGCTAAAGATCCCCCTGCAGAAAGCCCCACCATTAACGGCACAAGAAATGGAAGAAATCCTTCCTCTTTTGGGGAAAGGAAGAAATCTGGGAGGCAAAGATTTTCTCTTACCACGTAAATGCATTTTAGCCTTTTTTGTATGCAATTTTTGAGGCTTGGAGGATCGATGCTACTTCAGAAGCCCATAGCGATTTAACTATTTTTTTAAACTAATATTTTTAATTTTCTTCTTCTTAATACCGGCACCAATTATACCTTTCGCTTTCAAAGCATTTGTAACTGACCAAGCCGCGGCTTTATCTCCCAATGATGAATGGGAGCCACTAACCCTTACGCTGCAAACTGTACATTCCATCGTGCTCATTACCAAACGCACCAACTTGGAAGGAATACGCATTTCGCTCATAGCTTTGAAAAGCTCACTCCTGGATATAGTATCATAAGCCGTCCTAAAATCTATGAGCAGCATCCACAATGTATTCTAGAACTCCTTCATTTTTTCACACATCTGTTTGAGGGAAAAAATCTGATCTATAGTAGATCTGTTAGGCCTAAGCCTCCTTGATATTCTCCAATATTTCTCTCAACATAGGGCAGTAGGCGATTATACAGAGTTATCGAGAATATCTTATAGGCAGTATTCAGTAGGCTTATCCGTCTGTAATTTTTACATTCTGTAGAGTCTCCTTTCTCCTTGTAGACAGGCACTATAATAGACTCTTTCCACTCACTCCGGATCTGTCCCTCATTCCATATTTGAGCAATTAGTTCCTGCAGCTCTTTAGTTAAAGCATTGCCAGCTGCCTTCAGGAACTCAGCAGGGATACCATCTCTTCCTGGTGACTTGTTATTTCTCAGCTTCATCACAATATCTTCTATATCCTCTCCACCCGGTGGTACTGCTTCGTCTTGGCTGTCATACGCGTCACATTCCAAGACATTTATTTGTTCCTCTGGCTGGCTTAGTACTCCTCCATCTCACTTGGACGTCCGTCTCCAGCACTAGTAGTTGCCCTTCCTCATTTTTCATCATCCTTCTAGAGCAGTAACTGGTTTTACACGACTCCACTTCTTTAAAAAAAAAATTCGGTATCAATGCTTCTTCCTGAGTTTTCGTTATCTATAACCTTATTCTATAAAGCTTTCCTTTCCTTCATTTTCAAGATCTTCTTTGCTTCTCTTCTTGCATCCTGGTACTCTTTCTTGTGCTCATAGTCAGGTATTTTAATCTTTTCTCATTTCGTTTTCGAATCGCCTCTTTACATTCTTCATCAAACCATACATTTCGTAATGGTTTCTTGTCCATCTTGCAGTATTCGCTCACGGTCCTTGTTATAATTTCTTTAATATGATTCCAATGTGCATTCAGTTCCCATCCATCTTCTACTACCGGCGTATTTTTGATTCCTTTGTCTACTCTAAGGGAAAAACATCTTTGTATTTGCTCATCTTTTATCGTTTCCTTGGACCATTTGTTGATCCTAGGTTTAATCTTCCCCTTTTTGAAGGGAGACGTTTTGAGCAATATTTTCATGATAACGAGGAAGTGGTCGGAGTTGACATCCGGGCCTCTAAAAGATCTCACATCTTGGATATTATTGAAGTAAGAAATATCCACAAGGATATGATCAATTTGCTTAAAAGCGCCATTGTGGGAATGCCATGTCTGCTTGTTTTTATCTTTATGCGGGAATACTGTGCTCATAACTACTAGAGAGTTCGATATCGCGAAGTTGATCATTCTTTCTCCGTTGTCATTTGATTTTTTATGGAGACTATTCATTCCAATTGTCGGTATGATTTCTGATTCTTTGCCTAGTTGGGCATTAAAGTCTCCCATAACAATCTTCACATCACCCCTCTAACTTCTTACGAATCTGTCCAGATCTTCATAGAAAACTTCTTGTTCTTCGTAGTTCTTTTCATCTGTTAGGGCGCGTATATTTATCACTGAAAAATGTCCGGCCCTTCCTCTCAATCTCAGAGTGCATATTCTTCCACTGATTGGTTGAAAGTTAACTACGGCTGATTGTAATCTCTTACCAACAAGAAATGCTGCCCCGAACTCATGTTTTTCCTTACTTCCACTATATTAGATATTTGCTTCTTTTCTTTTGAGAGCACCGGTACCCTTCCAACGTGTTAAAATGGTGAAGTACAGGTTGGATATCCTTGGATTAAGTGAGGTAAAGAGGAATGGAACTGGAAATGTTAAAATGGATAGAGGATACACTCTGATATACTCGGATGTCCAACCAGGGAAACGAGCTGTGGAAGGAGTAGGCATTATAACGAAGGACGAGATATATAGAAAAGTAGTGGAATGGGAGGCAGTGAGCCCCAAAATAATTGCGGCTTATACAATTCTGCGGAGCGGAGACTGGGCCCTAATACAAGTGTATCCCCCAACAAATGATGTTAACATCCTGGATAAGGAACTTTTCTACAGTGACCTCGAGCGTACAGTCCTCAAGGCAAGGATCAGCAGTCGAAGCATAGTGAGTATGGGGGACCTAAATGGGAGAACTGGCAAAGATAA
The DNA here is from genome assembly GCA_964056705.1 of Troilus luridus. Classification (NCBI taxonomy): domain Eukaryota; kingdom Metazoa; phylum Arthropoda; class Insecta; order Hemiptera; family Pentatomidae; genus Troilus; species Troilus luridus. The sequence goes on from CAXKTH010000057.1 coordinate 20,470, forward strand.
CCCAAGAGCACAAGGAGTGATAGGAACGCATGGTGATGAAGTCTTAAAAAATGAAAATGGTCAACGACTCACAGATTTCTGCCTCGAAAATGATTTGCTGTTGGGAAAATACTTATTTTCGCAAAAGCTAGTTCATAAAATTACCTTCTCGGCCACTGAGAGAAATGCGAACAATGTCATCGACTATTTCATATGTAGCCGAGATATCAGATGGTATATTACAGATGTGAAGACAATTGGAGGGGCGGAAATAGGAAGCAACCTCATGCTCTTAGTTGCTGATACGAGAGTGCTTAAAGAAAGGAAGCAAAAGAAGAAAGCCTACGAGAGAATAGAAGTCAAGAAACTACAGGACCTCCAGAAGATCTTAGAGTATGAAGCAGAACTGAAGAACCGCTGACGACAATATGTGGAACGCCATTAAAAGCAGCATTATATAAGCAGCTATTGTAGTCGGGAGTGAAAAAGGTCTGCTCAAGAATGAGAATCGAAGGATACAGGGGAAGGAGAAGAAAATGCGTGAAAAAGATACTGCCAAGAAAAAGCACCAGAGAAATGGCAGGGCTATGTAGAGGCTCGAAACAGGGTTAAAGAGCCAATTAGGAAGGCGATGCTGAAGTCGTGGGAGACATTTCGGAAGAAGATGGATCAGGAGCATCAGGAAAAAGATAAAAGCCTTGAGAGGGCGTAAGTGCAAGGCACTAAGAAATATGAAGAATAAACAAGGTAAGGTGATCTCGGAAGACAAAGCTATCCTTGAAGCCTGAAGTCGGGATTACAGGAAGCAGTTCGGTTTTAACGACCACTATCCAACGAGCCAAAGGGGGGCTTAGAATGAGGAGGAGTATGACGAAATCGTCGAAGAGGAAGAGACCGAAAGAGCAATAACTAAAATGAAAACAGGGAAAGTACCAGAACGAGATAACATAGTGGCCGAAATGGCGAAACATGGGGACACTGAACTGGAACGAACTCTACAAGCTCTCTTCCAAAAAGCCTGGATGAAAAAATGATCCCAACAGACTGGGAAAATAACATCATAATTCCCCTTCACAAGAAAGGATGTCAGGCTGAATTTAGCAACTACCGATCTATGTGGCTATAACCGGTAATCTACAATTAAATACTTCGATCCAAGAAGGTCGGCTTAGACCTCTAATGGAACGCCAAATTGGAGAAGAGCAAGCGTGATTCAGACCAAGGCGACAATCACAGGATCATATCTTCTCACTAAGAAATACCCTCCAGAAATCATGAGACCGTGGCAAGAATATGTACATTTCATTTCTATGTCTCAAATCGGCTTTCGACTCAGTCCCAAGAGAAGAGATATGGGCTGCCCTTAGAAACAAAAACATACTAAGGAATTTGGTCGAGGCTATAAAATCTACTTATCAGGAGCTTAAAGGAATCATTAGGCTTAATGGATTGGAGTCTGGCCATAGGGGTCAAACAAGGAGACAGTTCGAGTCCTTTGTTGTTTCCCTTGTCCGTTGTTGTCCTTTGGTGTTTCCCATTAATTAAACGGTAACCCCCCCCCCCCCGATGATGGACGTTTTTATAAATAAAGTTTAAAAAATTAAAGAGTTATTTCTGGCAATGGCGGGCGTGCGTAAACCCAACGTATTAACCCGCCCCTGCCGAAACCCGTATGCCAGATATGGCAGGTAGGGAGAAAAAAAAAAAAATGTTCGAGTCCTTTGTTGTTCCTCCTATTCATAGATGAGGTGGCATCCACCTGTAGGAGAAGAACTGAGAGAACATTTATGGGGCGAAGAAGTCTATATCCAGTTCTGGTCCAGTTTCTTCTTTATTCGGACGATGTAGTATTGATTGCTGACTCATTCGGAAAGCTGCAACAAGTGGGGAATCTCAGGTGAAAATATTAAATAAATTTCATTTGGCCTTATTTTTTCACCTAACCAAACTAATATATGCGCATGAGGCGGACCACGCTTTTGCCACTCAACGGAGTACACTATGCTTTATAATGAAATTCATCAAAGATTTCAATTTTTGTTAAAAAGCTCTGGCCGTAATGCCATACCTATCATGTGGTGTTTGGCTGTGTAGCGATTCCTTCTTGATGAGGAGTCCATTGTGGGTTATAGGTGAATATAATGAATAGGTCTGGGCGGCCATATTGTCTAACATAAGAGATCGCATCTTGCGCGTACCCGTGGATGTGGCGCGAGCTTTAAATGTTAGTGCCCGGCAAAAATGTCATTCTCCCCACATAATTTACGTTGCCAGCGACATTAATAGCATCACGGAGATGAGTGTATTCTTCAGATCGAAGCTGCAGTTGGTTCAGACGGATTTATGTCAATCATCCAGTCTAAATTTTGACATACATGTCAACTGCAAACTGATGAAAAAGCCATTGACACATCAAAATATGATTTACTTCACCTTCCCGGATCATGAGTCTATATGAATAAAAATTCATAGCACTAACTTATTTGTTGGTTTCAGCACCTGGAATCGTAAATGATAATCAATTACATAGATATATTTAATTTTAAAAATATTTTTTAATATCGTTTAATCTAGTTACCTGTTACTTGATCAACCATTTTGATATAAAAATGGTATCCGTCTTCTCCCTGCCAGAAGATTAATGGGAATTGTAACGCCTCATAAGTCATATGCGTTTCAGTCACACGTTTTAAATCAGTGTTCCGACGATGAAGCCTAATATCTCTAGACTGCAAACTTTCTCCAACAACGACAATAACCACTTGGTATTGTCAGCTTTAATGACGATATTACGGCTGTCCGGTGGCATCCGATCCAATGCCATATTGGAACTTTTGACTGAGTCAGTGTTCTGATGAAGAAACGTTTCCAGTTCTTGGGCATTGGTTCCCTTCACTGTTGGATTTTGAGCACAACGCCTATTAACTTCCGCATCTTGATTTTCCATAAAATAAATTTGCAAGAATTGATGATCCGCATCTGTCAGTGCCAGCAGCGCTCCCAGTAGGGGATAAATTTGTCCTTGTATCTGCAAATTTACATGATATTTTTAAATATTTGTTTTTGATAAATACTTCATCAAAAACGATTATGCTATATTACCTTGAAAGTGGGCATACAATTTTCCTGTACTATATGCGTTGCGCCAAAGGACGTCATTTGAAAGCAATTGTTATATTTTTGGATGTTGGCCAAGAAATGTTTAGAGTAATTTCCCAACCCAGAAACTAATGAGCGTAATGGCTCTGGCGGTAGGACCGATTGTGGCAATTTTACTTCACCACCAGCACAACATAATCCAGTAGATTCACCGCTGTATTTTAACGCTTTACAATATTGACAAATGTTTGCAATTTCCCCAATTGTTACGGATTGGCCGGCGTAATAATCTATTTCCGGGTCCTAGTGGACTGTTACTCGTTCCAGGTTCAAAGCGTATTCGGAATCGCTCTATTTCATTGTGTTGTGCTCGCTGTTTTTGTGTGTGTGTGTCCGAATTGGTTCCATTCCAAGGCTATCTACTTCATTATTATTCCCTGGGGAACGCAATTCTGCCATACCAATACGAATGTCTCATATCTGTCGGTTTCCACGTGAGGTAGCTCGTCGAGCATTTTATTGACTTTGACGACCTAAGTCAGGTCGTCTTCACCTTGGCATTTTAAAACAATAACAAATCGCCGTTTTTAGCATTTTCTGTTACTTATTATTTATGTTTCTCACCGTTTAAACCTTCCCTGAACTTCCACAAACATTTCAACATCAAAATTAGTCAAATCGGTCCAGCCATTCTCCAGTTTTAGCGAGACAAACGAACAGCAATTGATTTATATATATATTTATTTATAGATTATTTACGACTTGTTTTGGTTACCATCCGGAACATAAAATGAAAGATTCTATGATGACAAGTACATATTGTTACGCAAACTGAAAAGATTAAACACTTAATTTTGTATGCAAATTTTAAGAAAACAAAATAATTTAAACAATTTAAATGTTTTATGTTCCTTAATTTGTTAAATCAATTTTTTTGTTTGTTGATGTTAATTATAAAATTGTTAAGATGAATTTGGTCCGTTGATACAATAATATTTCTGACTTGCTTTGATCACCATTAGAAACTTAAAATAAAATATTCCTTTAGAAAAAATAAACGTTTCTCGAGGAATCGAAAAGTTTAAACAGCTACATTCTATGTTATTCTAGGAAAACTAATAATTAAAACAATGTAAGTTATTAATGATTCTTTAGTGATAAGTCTAAGTACTTTTTGATGAATAGTTTGCAGTCGTTTTCTGTGAGTCTGTTTAGCGATGCCGTAAATTTGTAATGCATATGTCCAAACTGGTTTTTGTAATTATGTGTACGTGTTTAATTTCTGTCTTAAATGAAATTTGGAGTTTTTCCTAAATACCGAATACATTAATTTGAGTTTGTGATTTAGTGATTGGCGTTTTATCTTAACGAGGACCCAATGTCATTCTCCTATCAAATGTTAATACAAGGTATTGTACTTTGTCTCGCTGTGGGATTGGTGAGTTATTAGGGTAAATTGAAGGGTATGTTTCACGTCTAAGAGTAAAAGTGATGTGTTCTGACTTTTCGTGGTTCAGTCTAATTTTCCATAATTGGCACCACTCCTTCACCTTTTGTAAGGAGGTTTGTAAGTTTTGTGAGGTATGTGTCGCTTCTTAAAGTTTAGTCGCGTCTTGATCATCAGTTATACATCATATCTGTGATACATCACACCTGGTAGAACATGTTGTTGTGGTGCTGGTTTCATTTTAGGTATCTGCTGAGATTCTCCGGTGTTCTCTGGTTGTTCTGGAAGATGACGCTGTGAAGGTTTTTTGAGGGTTGTAAACTGTTGTATATCCGGCGGTGACTGAATCGGTTGAGCTGGTGTAGGCCGCTGGATGTTATTTCTCGAGCCACGCTGAGTCCTGAGGTTCTTCAGGGTTTGACAACCTTTGTAATTGGCGGGGTTTTGTCCGCCATCACAATTAGCACAGGTAGCAAGTGTTTCTCTTGTTTTCGTACAAGAGCTGCTGTCATGATTCCCGCCACACATTGCACACCTTGGTGTGTGGTTGCAATAACTCCTGGTGTGAACTTATTGTTGTCGTGGACATTGAGGGATCCGTTTTTTTTTCCGCGTTTCTTCGATTACCACTTCAGTATAATAAATAGAATTTATATTGTAAATATCTTCTTTAAATATTTCTTTGGTTATGTCCACAAAGAACATGGGAAGAGGCTTCTTAAATCTTGAGATTACGTTAGTTATGTTCTCTCTCTCTTTCAGTCCCTCTTTAATAATACTTATTGGTGTTATGTGATGAAGGTGCTTTATCACAATTCTTGGGCATCTGTCGACACAATTCTGTGGGAGCTGATACGTATGAAAGTCCGTCCCTTCACTTCTTAAGCTTGCATTTAGCTTTCTATATGTTTCGCGTGTCCGGGTAAACAATGATACCTTTATTTGTAAATTTTATTGTAAACTTTTTACGGCCGGGATTTTCTTCTAGAAATGAAATAAGTGTCGAATAATTTTCCATACCACTAATATAATGTGGAGGCGGTTGTTGATTTATAGTTGGTCTAATTGTATTTTCTGATTCCTCCTCAGGTATTGAGGCTAGAGTCTGAAAACATCTTTGTACTTGAATGGGTGCTAGACGTTTCTGCCTTGTGAGGTTCTGATCAATTGGTAAGGGTCTCTTACGCCCAGTTAATTGCACAATTAATAATGTCTATAATACCCTGGGTCAATATTTATTTCTCTTCATGCGACTTCAGGTAGGTTTCTCGCGACGAGTTCCCTGCTGCCTTCAGTGGTCGAGGAATTCAATGCCGATTCGTAAATTATCTGTAGATTTACAAAGTGTAATTTACAAAGTCGATACACACGGAAAAAACAACAGTGGTGATCTTGAAAGGAACCACTCGGGTCACTATCGAAGCCAACAATGGAATTAGCTACTTTGGATAATAAAAAAAAAGAAATTCTCACAGCTGTTTTCTGTTAATTTACTATTATATACAAAATATATATTATTACATTACGTACTTTTACAAATAGTTTATTTTAGTTGAAGTTAAATTAATAAAAATATAAAATAATTGAAAACAAAAATATCAAATATGAACATACAAATTATTTGTAATTACAAACCGAGCGGCTATTCAGTCGCAAACCAATGGTGTAAATTCAAATTTAAATCTCGCGCCGCTGGTCATAGTTGTTGGAATAGGCAAGTTGCGATTATTATCACCTTGGTAACAGAAAGAGGGGATTTTGTTATCCCCACCTTCGTCGCCTAGGGCTCGACCCACTTCCCCTTCTACGACAGACTTCAAACGAGTGACATCACTCTCCTCTTCTCGCTTAGACGTCCAGCTCAGCATGGACTGCCGCCTAGCCCCAGATGGGGCCTGTTATGATACAACTAGATCGCCTGTTAACCAGACGCAATCAGAACAGAGGTGATCAATTCGATTCAATGTGCTGATCAGCGGGCAGTACTACGTTAACATCAAATACAATATAATCCAATAGACCGTTGAAGATCAAAGACTCTAGACTCAATCATCAAGTGGCCCTATCGCCCAATGTTAGTGTTTTGTTCATATGAGTCTTCCTTCCTAATTCATAGCTAATATTTAATTGTTTCTTTTCATAAGATTATCCATGATTATTTTCTTCTTCAAGATCCATTATTTCTTTTGTACATATATCTAAAAGCTATATTTTCTTTTAACTGTAAAATGATTAACCTTCTGTTAGTATTTAGATTTAATAAACCCCACATGTTTCAATATTTGAATTAGTTCATTAAATTCCCCGACTCAACTCTACTAATATATCTTTATTATTTCTATTATTCAGTCTGATCCACGATCGAACAACGGCCGTAATAAGACCCAATTTGAAATAAGTCTACTCAAACGCGGCAAGTTAATGGTTGGAAATTTAATGTGAGATTCGAATCTATGTTGACCATTCCGGTTTGGTTGGCGGCAACTTTACCCTCCCCGCCAATCCCAAAAGACAGTGCTTCGTAATAGTAGTTTGTAGTTTCGGGGCGAATAGTTTCTAGACTATCTATCGATTTATCTTCAAGAATTTTAGCTTGTGATTTTTCCTCTTTTATTTTATCTAAAAATGTATTTAAAAGGTACTATTCAACCGTGATTATCGCGCTGTTAATACATTTCTAAATTGAGGACGAGTAGAAATAATGGACCCAATAGTTCGCGTTTCCAATATGACTCGAGATAAATAATTGAGTTCGTATTCAACTTTCGTGTTTATTTAGGTCTGACTTGGGAGCCATTATTCAACAGATATAAGATGTCAGCATTAATAAATTATTCCTTCAGTTGTTTTTATATATAATATTTTCTTAGTAAATATTTTCTAATTAATTCCTTTCTAATATTTTCTTAATAATTTCCTTTATTTAAATT
>CAXKTH010000058.1:0-61517 GCA_964056705.1 Troilus luridus
TTTTAAAATTTCATGTTTTTAGAACGAGTATTTTAAAGAAGAGAATTAAAGAGAATCGGAGACAGTCCATATCCTTGTCGAACTCCTGTTTTGATTTTGAACGGTACCGAAATATATATGTTAAAGATAAGGTAATATCTTTACATTCTATACATTTCTTCTATATTTATTCATTAACATCATACCTATTAATATAACTTCATATAATTACATACATTTATATAACGTTCCATACTTCTATTTTCAAACATTTACATCACTGTTTGTAACTGAACGAGATTCCAATAGATTACTTTCTATAAATTTCTTCTGTATTTATTCATATTTTGTATTAATTTTACTTACGTACCACTCTAGGAGCCTATTGTAACGAGTTTCTTTTTTTTTTTTTTTTGTTTTCGCTAAATTCGTCCGTCAGGTGTTTCTACCTGTCTGACCTCACTCTACTGTGGACTGTCGTTGAGTACGGTTGAATATCAGTGGTTTACATGGCTAAGTAATTGCCGAATTTCACTATTTTTCCGGTAAGCATCCTATAATAATTTGTAAATAAAACTGTATATAATCTTTGTTTATATTAATTATTTATCTATGATTTTTAGTTGGTGTTATATTACGTTGATGTTATGTTATGTTACGTTGGTGTTACCGATTGATGTAAAGTATATGTATACAACATTTTTCTTTGGACTTCTTTTTTATTTAATCAATTTGGATCTTGGACCGAAAACCCCATTTATTATTTTTCTTGCTCTTTGTATTTTTTTTGCATTATCACTCTTCTGTAATTTTAAATAAAATAGAGCCAAAACTCAAAACGAAACATTACATTTTATTAGAATGCCCTTGGAAAAACCCGCAAGCAGAGCCTTATGTTTCAAATCTGGTGAGTTTCGCCTATTCAGGCATTATCAAGACACAATAAAAAGTAAGTTCACTCACATCTCAAAACAGAAGTGCAATACATCCAAACTATAGTTTTGGGTTGAACGTCTTGGGGTGGAGGTGCGGTCTCAGGTTATGAGCCTATTTGGGCAGTTATTCGTTGGGATGTATTGCACTTCTGCTTGAATTGAGAACTGATAATTGTTTGTATTTTACACCAGATTTGAAACATAAGGCTCTGCTTGTGGTTTTTTCCATTTGCATTCTAATTCTGTAATTTTGTTATTCATATATCCTTAATAATGTATCCTTCACTATTTTGTTTTACTTTTCAATTACTTATATGTTATAATATTCTAGGTACTGTAATGTTTTATTATAGTTATTTTTGTTTTCTCTCATATCCCTGAAGATGACCTACAACGTAGGTCGAAATGTTGGCACTAATAAAAAATAAGTTTTCACTTATTTTGGTGTTGTTTATGACCGCACCCCCCAACTAATCCCATCCTTCATTAGATATATAAGTGATTTTTATATTTATATATATATCCTTAACTTCGGTTTTGAGCAAGCAGAAATAAAATAAACGATACAACAAGATGCAAAAACCGCACTGCATCAGCTGATTGAATTAAATTACTACCTCGTTGGAATCCGATTAGGCTGAAAGCACTTTAGGATTTTTATTAGGTTCAATATGCCCCCCCCCCCGCAAAGCCTCTTTCACAGACAGTATAATCCGCCGTAGTATTCTACATGGTCATAATAATTTTATTGTAGCTCCTTTTCGAGTGTATTATTCCTCGGCCTGTTATCGAAATGAAAATCGATAGAGAAACGATATTTTAAGTTGAGAATGGCAGTAAAGATGCGTTTATTTCTATATTCATTGTTACTTCGATTAGTACTTGTGTAATAGCCACCAGGCTGGAGGGACTGTTATCCGCCATTGTTTTTAACCTCAACACTGATAATTCAGGTAGTGATAACATTTACATTGCTATTAATAATAAAAGAAATCGAAATATACAAAATGTAACAATGAAATGCTAATTCTAGAGCCCCTAACCACGTCCCTCTCCTTAGATAAATCTTTTCCCTACACTTTCGACGAAAACATCTCCATTTCTATCCTTGTCAAAATCCATTTGATGACCTTTTTCGCATAATTTCGTCTTAGGAATTATTCCGAACTACAGCAAGTATTTCAGAGCTCTTTCTTTTAAAGATTGCTATTCCTAAAGTGGTTTGGGTTTTGCTATTCCTTTTTATTTTAAATTAGCAATAACATATGGAATAAGTCAAAATCGCAAAATTAAATTTACAATAAACAACACAGGAATTTAAATATATAAAAATAATTTAATAACGCACAGACAAAATGACTCAAATGAGACGAGTGATAAGAAGTGGTTACACGAGATAGGGAGGTTTCATGCAGACCGGCTAATACACAAGTACACTTCTATTGCTGTTTTTTTTCTCGATATGGGAAAGAAGCAAGCGAAGGTATAAAAACTTGCCTTTTGTTTGTTTCCGCGCTGCACTAGATCTATCTAATCGGAATGCCTGGTAACGATCTAGTTTGAATTCAACTCTGAAATTCGTAATTGAATATGAAGACAATTTTTATTAGTTGGCTAGTTAGATGGACAAAATCCTAAGCATCTTTTTTAATTGTTGTGATATCACGATTTAAAATACCATACGGTTGGGTAAGTTTTGGGAAACGGGTAAATTTTAGTTTGTGGTGATTCCGTGACAGGTACATAGTGTTGGCTCAGTCTCAAACATGTGATTTTTGTAGACATGTACTCGTGTAGAGGTGTCATTTCTTTTCACTGTTTTGTTTTTTTCAAAATTCAATGGGAAAATATTGCTTTAAAGCCCTATAAGAACTCTTGGCATAAGGACATACGGGCGTGTGGTCTAATGGTTAGCGTAACAATCTACTAAGCCCAAGATCGCGGGTTCGTAGCCCGGCAGGTGGTCCTAGGATTTTTTAAAGGGAGTAAAAAGTCCTTAGTTATTCCGTCTTTCGGAAGGGACGTTAAACGGGGGTCTCGAGCCTGTACGATATCAGGTATTCCTTAAAAATCCGTATCCTAATTAAGCTGGATAGGCAAACTTTAGAACTCCCACTGTAGCATTAGCACAGCGATTAGCTACAGAAGCAGAAAGTAACAGTAAATGAACAAACACCAAACACGAGAATTAGCTAAATTCAAACAGAAACAAATTTACAAGAAGCCTTACAAGGAATCAGAAATAAGACACTAACGAAGTGCAATCTCCTAACAACGGAACAACAAAAAACACACACTCAATTTCCCTGTTGTTTGTTATGCAAACAATGAGCCTATACAATATTATGGGGTAACGTTTTTGTGAAGTCATGTTTCCTTCCGTTTCGAATAGAATATTGCTTCGTGGTATCATTGGGGCAAGGCTAGGATAAAATTGTTTCTAGAATTATTTTTCTGCGATGTTTTGTTAGATGAAGACTGCCCTTACATATGAATATTTTTTTCAGCATTTTCACTATAAAAATGAAGATAGAACCAGCTTAAAATTTTGAGAAGTGCCACAAAGCTGCCTTATCTTACGGTGTTTGATAAGGTGACAGGTGTTGACTTTCTCTGGAGAGGACTGACATAGGAGTAAAAAGAAAATTATGATAATAACATACCTGGTTGATTGTGCCTGAAAGACATTGGTGTGGGTATACTTGAATGGATTCCGGGGCCCATCGAGCTCTGATATGGTGTAGGTAACCTGAAACATAAACAATAATAATAGCACAAATATAATTAAGTACCACTAACAATAATTAACTTCAGTCACGATACATTTATATTTAATATATATTATTGTTAGGAGCGGATCGGCCCAATGGTAGAGCAATGAGTTGCCATCCTGAAAATCCTGGTTCAAATCCCGCTGCGGGCAAGACTTTGATTTAATCTGTTTGCAGCAGGTGATGGATCATATGAGATCTAGGACCCTCCTGGGACTCTCCCAGGCTCTATAAAGTGGGTACCCCAAAATAAGGGGAAAATATGACCATTGAGCGTGATCTTGGACAAATCAGCTCCCTGCAAAACTGTTGTCATTGAAACAATACAGTCTTTAACATGTACTCTACCCCAGACTCGTTCAAGGGTTGTAGTGTAACACTTTTTTAAAATATGATATCGCTCTTTGTATTTAAGAAAAATGTTTCCGACGTGTAATAGATTAATAAGCCGAGCGGGTTGGTTGAACCACATCGCCGCCTCGGCTTTAATATGGAATGACCTGGGAAAGCTACCTCGGGTCCGGCTGTTTCAAATAAAATCACCGTGCTCTCTCAACCAACCCTTTTCCTGTATGTTGTTAATATCTTTAGGGAGTACTGTGTTGTTTTTCTGTTTAGTCAACATTTATTTAATTTTGGATGTTTTAAAATATATTATTAATATACAACATGGAAGAAAACTGTTGAAGAGCCAACTTAAGAGAACTTTTTCGATCTCCACCCGGGCCATTTCCTTCCACATATATATTCTAGGTGAACTATTATCATTCAAGGTAAAGATACAACATTTATTTAAAATATCCTAGTTATTTACGAATTACGAAATATTTAATTATGAAAAGAATTCGCCTCATACAATTGATTTCAAAGTATATATGCTTTGTAATACACAGGATATACTCAATTCCGTTGCTGAAAGGCGGTTGTGGAGTGTTTTAAGTCTCTTTCTATCTATCTAAATTATTAAAAAAGTTTCCGACGTGTAATAGATTTACGAATAAAGAAGGCGGTTTAAAATATTGAAGTGGAACAATGAGAGGTTAGCTAGCCGCTAGGACAGGAGGTAAGGAGGCGTATACTTGCAGCTCTCCGACCCATCAAGGGTTCAGTACATGGTTGAGACTGTACTATTTCTGAGGCGGCGGCTTGTTTGTTCATTAAACGCCACTTTATGCTGTTCTGGCACGATAGATTGTAGCATTAAAAATCTAAATCTGTCCTGTGAAGATGCGCCAGTTGTTTATAGTTCAAATAATGTGGCGCTCGTCTGCCTTTCGCAGATTGAAAGGTTGAGCACGGATCGTCGAAGAAAAAATTATTTGGCCGGAGGCAGCAGGTTAGTATATTTGTGAAAACGTGAAATTTTATATTTTATGAACATTGCAAATATTTTTTTTTTTAAATTTATTTATTGATATTTACAACTGTATTAAAAAAAAAATACATCCAGTAAATAGGCTATGTGATACAAAATGACATGTGACTATGTGAGTAATGGCAAGTTGAGAAACTACCCACTGGTAGTACTCAAATCACTAGTTCAACTAAGAAGGTCACGTGGCCATCTTCTTTTCAGATGCCTCGGAGGATTATCGGGAATCGAACAGGAAGCTAGGTTTGAAACTAGAGGGTTTGAGTGGAAATGAAGTTTGTTATGAAAGGATAGATAGCGGGTTCGGGCCAAATCAGCAACAAATGGGACATTAAGGTCGTTATGGATGACTTTATTCTTAACAAAATAAGGAGCGTTGAGGATTTTACGAAGGATTTTGGATTGTAGGGATTGGATACGAGAAGAATTCGATAGCTTAGTGGAGCCCCAAAGCTCTAAAATATTGCAAATATAAAAATGAAAAAGGTTATAGTTACATGTGGAGCCAGCGCTAGTGAAGTGTGTCCTCTTCTCGCCCTTGTGTACCCCCTTTTGGTACATGGTACAGGGGTGTAAATAAATGTAGCATCGTGCTAATACGAGGCGAGAAGAGGCTGAGGAAGGAAGCAGCGATTGCACTGAGCAATACGGAGCGACTACTTCCCCCTGACCACACTTCACCAGCTCTCGTAACTGACTGGCTTGATCGGCACCAGGCACGTGACGTATGCGATAACATACGAGTCCCCAGGCATTTAAGAGCATATCGGGATAATTGATTGTAACAATACAAAAAAAATTGCAAAAAAAAAAAAAATATATATAAAAAATTAATGAGAAGCGAGGAGATAGTTGACTGGAAGGTCTGAGTAAGGAAGGAAATAGTTGGGGGGGGGGGTGCAGTCAAATAGTTGGGGGTGCAGTCAAATAGTTGGGGGGGGGTGCAGTCAAATTGTTGGGGGGGTGCAGTCAAAATTAAACACTAAATAAGTGGGTACTAATTTTCTTTTGTGCCACGTTTCTTTTTACCGTATTGTTACTTATATTTCTATACGTTTCCTTGTATATTTACATCATGTTTTATATTTATACCTCTTCATTCTATGTGTACACATTTTAAAACTCCCCTAACTTATATTTTCTACTTTCCATGTCCATTTTACTTTTCACCTGTTATACTCTAGATTTATATTTCGACTTTCTACTGTTATTTTTTTTTTCCTTTATTTACTCTTTGATATAATTTTTGTTACATTTTCTTTCATTTTACTTATGTAAACTCTCTAGGAGTCTATTATCATACATTTTATACTTTATCTATATTCGACTATCTTTTCCATAATTTTACATCTCACCTCTGATGTTTATACTTTTTCTTTTTGTAAACATTCTGTTTACTTCCTTCTTTTATCTTTGTAAATGTTTACATTACCATTTTTTTGTACATTTACTCTATAATATTTTTATGAGAAGCGAGGGGATGGTTGACAGGAAGATAGACGTAAGGAAGAAAATAGTTGGGGGTGGAGTCAAATAAAAACACTAAATAAGTGGTTACTTATTTAATTGTGTGCCGACGTTTCGACCCGCTTTGTGGGTCATCTTCAGGGCTGTAGGTCTGACGCGGTCTTCCTTATATAATATTTTTATTCATATTATCCCTCACTTTTTTGTTCTAAATTTCTATTACTCTACATATATATTTTTATTTTATATTATCATTTACTTGCTACTGCAATGTATTTTTATAGTTTCGTTGTTTTGTCTGTTTTTCTTTCTTGGCCCTGAAGATGACCCACAAAGTGGGTCGAAACGTCGGCACAAAATAAAATAAGTAGCCAGTTATTTAGTGTTTAATTTGACTGCACCCCCAACTACTTCCTTCCTTACTTATAAAAAAATATACACATTCTACGTAATAAGGTTTTCTAATTATAACCATTTTTTCCCATATTGGCCTTCTAAGGACCACGTCATTTCAATATTTAATAATTATAGAATATGGAAAGCGTCATTATTAGAAAATGAAGGAATTAATTAGAGTATTTTGGGGCCTCTGATCTAGTGTTCAGCATAACAACCTAGTATGACCAAGGTCGCGGGTTCCAAGTCCGCGCGGATCTTATCAGGGGAGCGTCCTACGGGTGGCGGATGTGGGGATTGTCGGTGGAAATTCTCTGGAAGTTCGATTGACTCGCTGACCAACAGTGAGGGCGCCCCCCCCCCTGTTTGTTGGAGAGATGTGACGTTGGTTAGAACGCCCTACTCGCATTATTTTTTAGTTCACCAAATACCACTAATAGTCATGGATCCTTCTGAGGTAAAAGCTCATTATCCGGAGGTAACCTAGTTCGATCTCAGGTACTCCTTTAAAATCCCTATCCTAATATACCTAAGGAAAAATTTAGTATCGTCCCATAAGCCGTAGCAGCATAAAGTGACGTTAAATAAACAAAGAAACAACAGACATATTAAGTTGGGCACATCACCAGTGATATGATATGGAAGAAGCAGATACAAACCATAGAAGGGAGGATAACAGGTGGACTGAAGCACCTTTTGGTACAAAGCAAGCGCGCCTTATGGGCCATCAACCTCTTCGGTTATATCCTCGAGGCCTTCTTAATCTGTGTCCTTCCCATAAATGGCCGCGGGTCACGCACCTACGACCCCATTTCCTTTCCATCTTCAGTGTTATTTGTCCGCCATATTGCTAAGCTCAATAGCACGTTTAGCACGTAATGGACTTGAGCGCTGCTAGTGGGAAAACTCGTTACTGAATGAATATAAATCACTGCAAGTATGAAAGTAATGCATTTTGCGATTTGATTGTAACTTGATTGACCAATTTAACTATAGCTCGATGGCTCAACATTTTTTCCTGAATTAACTAAAATCAACATTCGGCAATGTTAAGGTCGGATAATTTGATGATATTATAAAAATTAATAAAGCACAAATTTTCCTATGGCTAAGTCTAAATCTTCCTAACTAGGTCCTTCTATAAGCGGTTGAGGATGTTCAGAAACAAGGATTTGATTATTATTTCTCATTATTATTATCCCCAAATCGTAGAATAGTAACTCGTGCTTACCGTTAAAGTTTTTAATGAATTAGGAAGAAAATCTACCAATTCAATTTTCCAATGGGTAAGTCGAAATATTCCTAAATTTAAATAGCCTACAGATTTTTTAATTTGTTTGACCTCAAGTGATGAATGGACTTGTAAATTTTTAAAGGATGTTGTGAAGAACAACTAAAATTGAAAATGACGAATAAATGTCGAAACGTCTTTAAATCCTATGTTAATTTTTTAACAAAAATTGCTTGACTGGAATAAGGTTTTTTTCTTCATTATAGCCTAGAGATTAAATAAAAGTCTTGCCCGCAGCGGGATTTGAATCAGGATTTCTAGCATGGCAACCCAGTGCTCTACCACTGACCCACTCCGCTCCCTCAGAGCAGAATTGCTGTAGATTAAAAAAAAAATATATTATTCAACTTGTTTACAAAATTGTGTACCATGTAAACTCGTGCTTTACCGTTAAAGTATTTAGTGAACAAGTGCTGACGATTCCGGATTTCAGTGTCTGAGAATGATTTAAGTAAAGAAATTTTCATGAAAATTTGTCTTTTCAGTTTCCGCCCCCTGAACTGTAATTAGTTGAGACAGAGCCAAATCAGCCCATTCCGAACCTTCCACACCAACACCGAGGAACCCAACTTGGTAAAATTTCGCTCGCTAATTATATGACGTCACAGGTTTATGACGCAATAAGGGCCACATTACCTCCCCCCGCCGTCATAATTTTTTATTATTAAACCCGGACACCGCCGCTTTACGACCCCCGCTAATTCCCGCTACTCCCGGGCTGAGTAAGTTAACTAGGGAGGGGTTTTAGGGGTTGCTGCCAGGTTGTCTTCATTAGCCGAAGTCGTGGGGTACCTGAACCCTCAGGAGTACGGCCAGAGTTTGGTACAGGTACAAAAAAGAAATAGACGAGTATATATATATGTATATTAGCTGATACTGTAAACGTTGCTCTGTATTTCTAGTAAATATTTTGGTTTCTTAATACAAAAATATGATTGTATTCTAAATATGTTTGAATGCTTCGACGGTCGATAAAATTGAAGGAATGTGATAGATAAAAGGGATGTGATCGAAAATAGCAAAACAAACCTAGATCCACTCATCTCAACTATGTATCATACTTATTTTTATTTATTTTGTTAACCAATAGATTGTACTTAGTTGAAAAAAACGTTAAGCAGATTGCAATTTCTTCTTTCATATATCGTCGGTGTCAAAACAATACCGCCTATCTACAACTTTTGGTGAAAATGAGTTAGTAACGGTAGCGTATTCTACAGGTTGAATCACACAGTATTAAAAAAGTTTTCAAGGTTGAACGCAAGGAAGTGCAGTAATGAGCAATTGAAAGATAACCGATATACATAAGATAATATAACAAATGGCGCAGTTTTCTTCCTCTCCTGTTAAATCGCCCAAAGTCTAGATAGGCGGTAATGTTTTGACAGCGACGATATATAACGTCAACTAACATTATACAACATGAATATCAATAAAATAGAGCAAAAAACTCAAAACGAAACGTTAACATTTATTAGAATGCAAATGGAAAAAACCACAAGCAAAGCCTTATGTTTCAAATCTGCGGCAAAAACAAACAATTACTAGTCCACGTTTCGCCTATTCAGGCATTATCAAGACACAAATAAGAGTAAGATCAATCACATCTCAAAGAAGTGCAATACATCCCAACGAATAATCGCCCAAATAGGCTCATAACCTGAGACCGCACCTCCACCCCAAGACGTTCAACTCAAACTGAAAAGAAGGTAACATGCAAACAGCTGGGAAGGTTAAAGAATCAGCTGATCCACAACACATATCAAGTAATGTTAATCCATCCAATTTTACATTGTAGCAAAAGTTAGCAAGATTTAACTTTTAAAATATTCAACGTTTGAGCATAAAATTGGTTCAAATGAGTGATAGCTCTAGAAGAAAGTTGTTCTAGGCGATGCAGAATGCGCAAAAGATTGGCATTTCAGTTAATTTTGAAACATATTGTAGAAATGTGAACCAATTTTATGCTCAAACGTTGAATATTTTAAAAGTTAAATCTTGCTAACTTTTGCTACAATGTAAAATTGGATGGATTAACATTACTTGATATGTGTTGTGGATCAGCTGATTCTTTAACCTTCCCAGCTGTTTGCATGTTACCTTCTTTTCAGTTTGAGTTGAACGCCTTGGGGTGGAGGTGCGGTCTCAGGTTATGAGCCTATTTGGGCGATTATTCGTTGGGATGTATTGCACTTCTTCTTTGAGATGTGATTGATCTTACTCTTATTTGTGTCTTGATAATGCCTGAATAGGCGAAACGTCGACTAGTAATTGTTTGTTTTTACCCTAGATTTGAAACATAAGGCTTTGCTTGTGGTTTTTTCCATTTGCATTCCAATTATTGAACATGTTTATTAAATCGTGTAGCATAAAAACTCATGCTTTCCCTCAATCATTTTAGTGAACTAGGAAGGAATGCCACCGATTCTAATTTTACGATGGCTAGGTCCTTCTACAAACGGTCCAGAATCAAGATTTTGTTATCATCCATTTTTTTTTTAATTGCCTCCCACTATTGAAGCAATTTTAAAGACGTATTCACGTAAAAAAAAATCAAAATGACTAAATATGTTCGACCTATGTTTATTGTTAATTATAATATAATTCTTATTAATATTTTATGATAAACAATGCACACGTGTAGGTGCAAAGAGTGTGACTAACACGTGGATCGATATTGAACGTGTCACAGCTTGATGTTCTATTGTTGCTGCGTCATTCGTTCTAACAATGAAGCAAGGGGAAAGCATGTGCTATTGGAATACTGTATATTACTGTCTATATACTCATTTTAAAAACATAATATATATTCTATATAAATTGGACGTTCTTATTCAACATTTGTAATCTAGTGGTTAGCGCAGCAACCTACTAAGCTCAAGATCGCGGGTTTGTAGCCCGGCAGGTGGCCCAAGAAATTTTTAAATGGAGTAAAAAATCCTTGGTTTAGCCGTCTTTCGGAAAGGACGTTAAACCGCGATCTCGAGACTGTAAGATGTCAGGTACTCGTTAAAAATCCCTATCCTAATTAAACCTGAATATATAAAATTAAGGGCTCCCAATCCAGAATAGTCCGATTAAACATAGCAGCATAAAAGTAACTTAATAATATCAGCCATTAGATGATAATAAAAATTCTCGAGAAAACAAATATTGGTCGTAAAGATGCTTGCATTATTACCAGTCTATATTAGGGGCATAAAAGAAATGTAAAAATTAACGAATTATACACTGAAAATGTGAATATCGAAAAAGGTGTTCTGCAAGGCTGTGTCTTATGCCCCTCTATAACGAATATTCAAGGAAATGTTTAAAAAGCCATTGAATGAAGTAATTGATGGAGTTAACATTAATGGAAAATTATAAACAACAAGAGATATATAGCTAGCGATGTCGAAGAACAGCGACGTCTTGATGAAAGAGTTCAGAATGTTGGCGAAGAACATGGACTTCACCCAAACCTAGCCAAAACGAATTGAATGCTAATAAGTAATCAACTGCATCCAGGAGGCCAACTCACGACAAAAGAACAAATAATCACACATTAGGAATCTTACATGTACCTGGGTCATACATGGGTATACGGGTTTTCCTCCAGTTGAGGGTATCCACTTCATAAATGCTGGGTGAGCTACAGGAGGGTATGTAGATCCCACCCACAGGCTCCATCTTTCAACTCAGTTAATCCGATCTACAAACTGAGGCTAACTCGCTCCCCTTGTACCTCAAAGAATAAACAAACCTGAACTTGTAATGTGTTTTTGGTATTGAAAAACAATACTACATGAGTAAACAATCTTTAATAACAAAGAAGCATGTATTATTTTTTTAAAAAACTGTATCACTACACAATAATGATGTCTGTTCTCTAGGGATACGATACTGTACTGTTTCTTGGTCAACGGTTGTGCAGGGAGGTGTTTTGTTCTAGATAAAACTCAGCCGCCAGATTTTTACCCCTTGTTTTGAGTACTGACTATAGAGGCTGAGTGAGCCCCAGTTGGGTGCTAGATCGCATAGGATTCATCTCCAGACGCTAATAGACAACTAAAAGTCTGGCAGCAAAGGGTTTTGAACCTAGGACCTTCGGAATGGCAACTCATATATATATTGATCATAGTTTCTTGGATAGAAATGAAAAAATACAATTCTTCTAAATATGCTGTTTTTCCTGATTTAATGTTTAATGTTAACAGCATCAACGCCAAATAGTCGAGTTGCAATGCAACATTTTAAAATAGGAAAGAGTATTTTTTTTCTTTTCCAGGATCTGTTATCCTCCCAAAGACTGAGGGGAGGTGTGATATAAAGGAACCTAACCCTTTCCCCTCTTATTATCTGTAGGGCCTTAATTCACCGCGAGAGGGCACTGATAGCGCTGATAAGGCTTCCTAACGCTATCTGCTAATTATGTTTCAGATGCTTTAGTCTTCTTCCCTTCAAGCAAATTAAACGTCTCAATTAGAAAATATGGATTAAAAAAAAAAATCTGGTGCGTAGATAACACCACTTCAAATTTCCCTGCCTACTTGTATTTTGGAATGAATGATCTCTTTTAGCTCTAATACTCATTGCCCAAGATAGTGGCAGAGTGTATTATTTCTCAATAAAGCAATTATTATTATTATTAACTTGTATTTCATTTTAATAGTTCAAATTTGGTTCCCACAGGAAATATAACTATTAAATATAAAATAGAAAGTATAATCTTCGATAATCGCCATTGCCTTGTTAACATATTGTATATTATCATATTAGAAGATTCAAATTTTTTGTTTATTTAACGTCACTTCATGCTGCTATGGCAATTCGGACGATGTTACATTGGGAGCTATAAATTTTATCCAGGTTTAATTAGGATAAGGATTTTTAACTATTAACAGACATCAAACAGGCTCGGGACCCCAGTTTAACACCCCTTCCGAAGGATTTTTTCTTCCTTTAAAAAATCCTAGAACCTTAAATTAAAGCTCCATCGAAGTTTCATAGGGGTCTCACAAAACGTATGAACACTTAGAAATATGAATAAAAAGAGAAAAAAAATGAATAGTCAGTGAAACTCAAGACTTTAGAATATCTGTGAACTGTGCGAAGAACTGTTTTTTTAAAATTTCTAAATCAATTATAGTCTGAATTATTTAAATTTCAAATTTGTAAATATTTAATTATTATTATTAGTTTAGTTTTCACATATACTGACATTTCGAACAATAATTAATTATGTAGGAAAGAAATTTGTTGACTGGTAGATACTATAATAGGATGTAAATAGTTGGGGGTGCAGTCAAGAAAACACAGCAAATAAGTGTTTTCTTGACTGCACCCCCAACTATTTACATCCTATAATAATTAATTATATCTACAGCCCCACTACAATAAGTGGTTGTCAGATTTGGCCCAAAATGAGTTTCTTGTACTTGAGTACTCGAGTTATTTTCGTAGTGAATAAGGTGCTAAGTAAGGCATTGGCTTGAAAAGGAGTTATTGCTTATATTATAACTCAATTTAAAGCCCAAAACTACGAGAATATGATTCAGGTTATCTGAAAGCAGTTAACTCTCTCTGGACAAAATCCCATTTAACCATTTATTCACCGGGGCTGAAGGTATATATTTTTAAGTAGTTTATTTATTAACCACAAGCTCAATACAAAATATCAATAATTAAAATAATAATTAGTAAATAATTATGTTGTATAAACCTGGTATACATAGATTTTATTTCCATTTTTAGCATAATTATCATCGTTAAGTTTAGCAATGCAGGGATCATTTTCACATTCAATTATTTCATTATATAAGACATTTAACTATAACAAATAAAATATTTTAGGAGAAACGAAAAGTTCAACTAATTATTGATGTTTAAAGTTATTATTTGTATCAATTCCACAACTATTAAACGACTTTTTAGATAAATATAATTATTCTTATATCGATGGAATTTTAACACTTAAACTTTTTTTTTAAATTTTATTTATTGATATTTACAACAGTATCAAAAAAAATACATCAAGTAAATGGGCTAAGCGATACATAATGACATGTGAAAATGACAAGTAGAGAAACTACCCACTGGTAGTACTCAAATCGCAAGTTCAACTAAGAAGTCACGGGGCCATCTTCTTTTCAGACGCCTCGGAGGATTATCGGGAATCGAAGAGGAAGCTAGGTTTAAAACCAGAGGGTTTGAGTGGGGATGAAGTTTGTTATGAAAGGATAGATACCGGGTTCGGGCCAAATCAGCAACAAATGGGACATTAAGGTCGTTATGGATGATTTTATTCTTAACGAAATAAGGAGCATTAAGGATTTTACTAAGGATTTTGGATTGTAGAGGAATTCGATGGCTTAGTGGAGCCCCAAAGCTCTACTCCGTAGACACTTAAACTAAAGTTGATTAAAAGAAATTGTAAAATTTATGCACAGGCCGCTAGGTGTAGCCAGTCTCGAGCATGTTGCTAACGCGAACCCAACAGTTTATCCTATACTAAAGGCCACAAAAAAGCAAATTTTATCACTACAACCCACGAAAGATAATCATAATACTCTTTCCCTCATCTACCGCTGTGCAATGCGAGGGTAAAAAGATCTTGAGTTCAAAACATGCTAGAAACTGTACTGTTTCTACGCCGACGCTTCTGAAGGGTTGATTCGTCGTAGATTATAGAGACATATTCATCCATGTTTGTCTACAGATTAAATCATTTGTCTTCACAGACGGATTCGAACCCGGGGTCTTCAGCAATTGCACACTGCGCTACCGAAAATATAAGGAATATCTTAATACAAAATATAACACCTATCTTTGTTACTCTGAGAAGAAGATATATCGCTCCAGATGATTTATAACCCCACCTGACAGGTAAGTCCCTAATTAAATAGGAATAAGAGGAACAGGCACATCCATCCTTCCGAAGAGGCGGAGGATTTAGGACGAGGATAAATTTTTACATTGGGGGGGGTTTAAATCTTCTAAACTTGTTAGCAGTATTTTATGGCTTTGTTTAATTAGCCAAGTCTCATTATTTTCCTGCTAAGTCCTATCAGCTCCACCAGAGCGCTTCTTTTCTCTTCTTGTCGTTTACGAAGTCCTTGCGAGTTTAGCTAAAATTGAGAATACGGTACTGTTTACAGAGTAAAAGAAGATACGAATGTTTTTTTACCTGACCTAAAAATAAAAATAATCTCTAAACTCAATCGGACTTGTTGCATGCCAGTTCAACAGAACGAATTCAGAGTAATAAAAAACTCGTGTTTATTGTTAGTGTTTAAGATTTTATTACCTTGGGGTTGTTTTATTGCACAATTTATTGTTCACAGTTATGTTTTATTGCATACTTTATTGTTCATGTTTTCACGAACGGCCAAGGTACGTGCTTTTATTTTACGATCGCGGATAGGTAACATGCGAAATTCTTGTGAGGTGTACGTCTTACGACCGGTTATAATTTTTGACAGCTAACTTCTCAACGACGGTTTTCGAAACAAGTTAGATGTCAGACAAGGATCGTAAAATTTGTAATTATGGGACATACCACAACTATATCTAAGGAGGATACAATAATAAGTACTTGTGTATTATCCGGTCTGCGTGTAACCCTTTCTTATCACTCGTCTCATTTGTATGTGCATTATTACATTTTTTTTGTATAGTTAATTTTGTTTATAATCTATTTAAATTTCTGTATTGTTAGCATTTATTTATGCTATTATTTTAATTACTTTATTTCTTACACATTACGGATCGGACACTAAAATAAAACCAATCGACCAATCTTACTGTAAATGTCGCAATCCTCCATTCTTTGCTCCGGTTTAGGTTCACACTAGAGGGATCCATGAAGTCTCTGTATTGTTTATTAAATCTAATTTCGTGGTTTTGCCTTATTTATTTAGAAATTTCCTATTTATAATGAACAGAATAACACTTAAGGAGTAGCCATCTTTAAAAGAAGAAGTTTTGAATACTTCCAGAAGTTCGGAATAATTCCAAAGATTTCATCAAATTGATTTTGACAAGGATAGAAATGGAGATGTTTTCATCGAAAGTGTAGGGAAATTTATTTAAAAAGAGGACGATTCTAGTGTGGTCTAGAATCAGGATTTTCTTGTAACATTTTGTACATTTCAGTTTCCAATAATATTAAAGTAGTTATAATCAGTATCTGCTTTATCAGCATTTAGGTTATAAATAATGGCGGATAACGGTCCGTGCAGGCCGGCTAATACAGAATGACCCAACAGAATATCTCGAAAACATGCCACCATGGAGCTGGTCTCCAGTTCGGAGAGATATATTGACAATAGAAGAAGTTGCAGTCGAAGCCCCGTCACAGGCTGTAAACCTCGAACTGCGTACTCCCAACTCCTGGCTAGATCGTGAATAAAATCCTTCCCCTGGAACCTCTGGAGAAGTCGAGGGCAGTTAAACCGGCGGTCGTTCCAGGCGGTGGTTCCTGATGGGACTGCGCTGACCAGTTCATCTCCCCAAGTGCTCGAGGTACCTTCAACTAAACTCCAGCCTATTTGTTAGCTACTTCAAAAAAAAAAAAAGGGGATCGTTCGGGTACGGTAGTTTTCCCGGAACGTATAAAGTTCATAGTTAAAATAATTAAGTTAGGACGGTGAAAACGACATCAATGAATATTGATTGGCCTTCTCTTAGCCCCAGTCTAAACCCTTCGAGAACTTTTAGAAACATCTCTCGGATGATAGACTTGTTTCAGGAAGCGCTCAGTAAACTAAAGATGGCTAGTTATAATCTACAAAATCCAAGGAGGATGAGGCACTTGTTTTGCAAATGAATTGCTTTGGAGAGTAATTTTGGTACTTGTTTACTAGCTGGTCTCCATGGAACCTACCTCCTTATCAAGTTTAACCTCTTGTTATCATTCATCTTGGTTTAGTTGTTTGTGTGCGTTATTACATTGTATTCTGTATTGTCTTTTAGCGTTTTTGCCATGTTAATTTTGTTTATTGCACTATTTAAATTATCCTAATTTTTTAATTTAAATTATCCTAATTTTTTTAATTTAAATTATCCTAATTTTTTAAATTTAATTAACCTGTATTGTTTATTAAATTAAATTTAATAAAATAACACTTCGGGAATAGCTGTCTTTCAAACAATATGCTGTGAAATGTTCACAGAAGTTCGGAATAATTCCAAAGATGAAATTGTGTGAAAAAGGTCGTCAAATGGATTTGGAAAAGGATAGAAATGGAGATGTTTTCGTGGAAATGTAGGGAAAAAATTATATAAAAAGAGGAACGTATTTAGAGTGGTCTAGAGAATTAGCATTTT
Source organism: Troilus luridus (assembly GCA_964056705.1). Taxonomy (NCBI): domain Eukaryota; kingdom Metazoa; phylum Arthropoda; class Insecta; order Hemiptera; family Pentatomidae; genus Troilus; species Troilus luridus. The sequence continues at coordinate 17,518 of CAXKTH010000058.1, forward strand.
ATTGTTACATTTTGTGCATTTAAATTTCCATTAATGTCAATAAGAAGGTAGGAGTTATCAGTATCTGAATTATCAGTGTTCAGGTTATAAAAAATGGCGGATAACAGTCACTGCAAGCCGGATAATATAAAAGTCCTCATTCTTTTCTGTTCATGGCTTATTAATCAAAATATAAATTAGAAAAAAGCAACAATAAATAATAGAAAATAGATAAGAAAAGGGAGACAATCACATCTCTCTCGATATCTAAAACGAAAGAAAAGTTAAACGAACGATTTAATGATGTTGAAAGTAATATGAACTTTAAAGAAATATAAGGAAGAAAATTCTGTTATATAGGGAGAACTGTTAGTTATTAGTAAGCCAACGTTTCGACCCTCATAGCAGGTCTTCTTCAGGGCTAAATATGCAAGATACAAATAAATTTTATGTTAAGTATATTTAGCCCTGTAGAAGACCTTCAGTGTGAGTCCAAACGTTGGCTTGCCAATAAAAAGTTCTCCTTATATAAGAGAATTTTCTTGACCTCCACACTATTTTCTTCCTCATGTATACAAGTTCAACTAATATTTGTTAATACATTAGTTGGAATTTTTCCACATTAACATTAACATTAGTATTAACATTTATTTAATGTCTCTGTTGACCTTTCTCTTTTTCAATATATATTTTGTGGAATAACCATAAGTCCACTGGTTTTTTGATAATTTTCTCTTTTTTTCTTGCACTTTTACTTTCATTTTTTCATATGGTTTTTTGTCTTCTGTTCTTGTGTTTTTTGTTACTATTATATATTTTATTTTGTTTTCCTGTTGTGTTTTTTGGGGTTTGGTGAGTGTATATTGAGGTTTCAAATTCTGGAGTATTTATCAGCTGTTTTTATCTAACCTTAGCCAGCTGGGAATTTAGTAACCTTCCCTATGATTCAGTAGTTGCATTTGAGCCTTGGAGGTCGTGGGATGTGTTTTTTGGGTGCATTATTCATGTTTTGCTTTGCTGTTTTAGTTTAGAGACTTGGTTTTTAGTTGGAATTTTTCCACTAATGTATTAACATTTATTTAATGTCTCTGTTGTCCTTTCCCTTTTTCAATTCAACTAGTATTATTCAAAATTTAAGGAATATAGTTCCTGCACAGCGTTCCCGTGGATAAATGCCCCCAGGGTGGGCTAAGATAGGGGGGGGGCTGGGAACCCTTCCATATATTTTATAAAAGTTATCTTCGAGTGCAGAAGGGTTGTCGCCCCAGACCTTCCTAAAAAAAAAAAAAAAATAGTCTGTTTACTCACGACTGGGATCCGAGGGTCGTAAATTCAGAGGTGTGGAAGGGGGCCAGGAGGGGAGTGTATGGGATCCTTATCTGTCTCCTGCCAGGATAGTCAGGATATCAAGGGTAGGACTAGAGTCTAATGTAACGACAAGATCCTGAGTGAACCCAGAGGTTCAGTTAGCTTATGTTGATACCTTCCAAAGAATTGAGCTAACTTGGGAACGCAGAGCAAGAACTAATAGGGTGTATAAAAAAAAAAAATGACCGTTTTATCAAATTCCTGAGTTCAAAAATCTGTAAATATTTTAATAACACATAATAATCCCTTTAGAGCACTCTCTAAGCTTGTTTACTAACACTGCACTTCTTCATAAAAGTCTCAGTTTAGTTATTTATTTCAAAGAAGAAACATGACTGTGTCCTACGAAATTATCGTAATTTTAATATCCAAAATACATTACTGGAAAAAAAATTTCACAGCCTCTAAAGCAACTCGTGAAATTTTTAAATATGAAGGGGAAGGTGTCCTTGACCAGCGCACTGCGTAATTTAAGTTAATTTCATCATCATTAAATGGTTCGTTTTAGTCCTCTATTCTTTACAATCTGAACACTGATAATCCAGATACTGATAAATCCTACTTTCTTATTCATAATTATGGAAATTAATATACACAAAATTTAATATTAAATACTAATTCTGTTTCAGGCTACTTCAAGACTTACTAGACAAGCGCTCTATGCTCCCAATTAACTACAAAAGACTCATCTACATGACCATCATACGACCTATATGGACCTACGGAGTAGAGCTTTGGGGCTCCACTAACCCATCGAATTCCTCTCGTATCCAATCCCTACAATCCAAAATCCTTCGTAAAATCCTCAACGCTCCTAATTTTGTTAAGAATAAAGTCATCCATAACGACCTTAATGTCCCATTTGTTGTTGATTTGGCCCGAACCCGGTATCTATCCTTTCATAAGAAACTTCATTCCCACTCAAACCCTCTAGTTTCAAACCTAGCTTCCTCTTCGATTCCCGATAATCCTCCGATGCGTCTGAAAAGAAGATGGCCACGTGACCTTCTTAATTGAACATGCGATTTGAGTACTACCAGTGGGTAGTTTCTCAACTTGCCATTAACTCATGTCATTTTGTATCACATAGCCTATTTACTTGATGTATTTTTTAATATAGTTGTAAATATCAATAAATAAATTTAAAAAAAAAAACTAACAAAAAAGCCACGTTCCTCTTGAACACATAAATGTTTTCCCTACATTTTCGACGAAAACGTCTCCATTTCTATCCTTGTCAAAATCCATTTGATGACCTTTTTCACATAATTTCATCTTTGGACTTATTCTCAACTTTCTGGAAGTATTTCACAGCTTCTTCTTTTAAAGGTGGCTATTCCCAATGTGTTATTTTATTCAATTTAATTTAATAAACAATACAGGAATTTATATAGGCACAAATAAAATTAACATGACAAAAACACTGCAATGTAATAATCCTCACAGAAATAACCCAACTGAGATGAATGATAAGAAGAGGTTACACTAGATAAGGAGGTATGTTCCATGCAGACCGGCTAATACACAAGTACCAAAATTACTCTCTGAAGCTATTCATCTTCTAAAAGTGCCTCATCTTTGGATTTTGGGTTTTTACCGAATCAGGATATACACCAAATTAAATATTCACATCAAAAGAGATCAATAGGTAGGCTTTTTTATTGAACGTCTTGAAGTGAGCATTTCTTCGATGTCTCCGACTGATGAGTCAGTAGGGTCGGTTGATGTGAGGTGTGCTACAATTGATCTTGATTGATGTGACTTCCACATATATAAGTATTAGATAAAGGAGGTATAAAAGATATTAGGTGACAACGGTGGTCTGACTGACAAAGTTATGGATATCCATCTTTACCTAATTAAATATACTGAAGTATTAATGAAATGCTTTCAAGATAAATTAAAATTAAATTCATAGATATTTTTAAATATGGGTACTTTAGTATTTACCATTTTGGGACTTACGCAGCCACTGTATCAACTAACCATCTCTAACCACTCTTAGTGTAACAAGCCTGGTGAGTGTGATGCCGGCCAAGCCATTTCCTTGTACGATCCTTGGTTTAGAAACTGTGCAGTTTCTAATATCTACTAAATCAAATATCCTAAATAGGAAACCCTCAAAGACGAGAATCTCTGAGAACGATAATAATCGTATTGTGTACTAAGGGAGGAAGAATGTTCTTTGAACATTATTTTAATTTTGGATCTAGTTGACTTACGTCATTATAATTATTATAATTAATTTTATTTTAGGTGTTACTAATTTTTAAATATATTCATTTGAAAAGAAAAGATATGTCCAGGACCGGGACTCGAACCCGGGTCTTCCAGATCGCTAGTCTGGGACTCTACCATTTGAGCTATCCTGGGCCCTAATGAAGCACACTTCTCGACCATGGTCATATCTTTTCTTTTTTCTGATCCTAAGTCCCCGCGTTCTTGCATTTTGCGAAGTATACGAGAGGAAGACTGTTCTTTGAACATTATTTTAATTTTGGATCTAGTTGACTTACGTCATTATAATTATTATAATTAATTTTATTTTAGTTGTTACTAATTGTGTACTAAGGATATTTGAAGAAGTTCAAGTTGAACAGAATCAACAAGAGATGATTGTTCTTCTGGAAAGAAGACTCTGTTTCCTGTTATGTTTAGGATCGATTGAGGAAAATGTATATATAAATATAAATAAATAAAATAAATAAAAAGGCTTATCGAACCCAAAGGCTCGATGCTGATACCACCCAATCTCCGTTTACGAACGTCTGTCCACAAACACAAACACAAACACAAACACAAATCCTTGAGATCACTCTTAACGCAATCTTCCTACCTACGCCTCTGTCAACCGCTCAGTCGCTTCCCCATGGGTACAGTACACGCTTGTACTTCATGTGGGGTAAACACTATATAGGCCTATCGGAACCTTCGCGACGCTATCACTTAAAAAATATGAACCGGGTGCATGCTCCGTAGTTCCGGATTTTTTAATCTCCTAAATTCTCCAATGGTATCAACCGAATCTACGCAACACCTTATTTTCGAATACCTTATCACGTTGTCCATCCTTCAGCTTAAGCGGGCAAATTTCACAGCAGTAAAGTAGAGTTGGAAGGATGATGGCTTTATAAATTCTGTTTTTAGATATCGGGTTAAAAAAGCAGAGCTTAGTAATGTTGAGGCCGAATAAGAACAAACATTCCCCGCCTTTAGTCGCGCCTTTATTTCCTATTGAATTTCGTTTTTTCCAGTTACCATTGATGCTAAGTACTTAAACTTCTCCACATGTTCGAACTTATTCCTTCCAACAAAAATATCACCCGAATTTACTTCCAGCTTTATTTACTTACTTGCACCCATCATTCTTTCTGTATTCAGTGTTATAGTTTCCGCGTCTTCGCCCAACATTACCAAATCGTCCGCAACCCAAGCACGGATATTTTGCTATTTATAATACAATATTTATAACCCCTTCCTTTGGACCTTTCGTGGGTTTTAGTGGTACAGGTTTTATTTCTGAAGAACAGCAATCGAAGTTTTGAAATCTGTTTTTTTTTTTTTTTTGGTCCTTGGTATCGTAGAGAGCCAATTTGATTCCAAGATATTATTATTATCTTTATTAATATGATATATGTAATAATTAGTAAATATTACAACAATATAATGATAGAGGAAGCACAAGACATCCTCAACCAAGCCAGCTACTGTTTCGACTTTATTGCACTCTGGGGTATACTTCGCTCCACTTCACCGCCCTACCTATATAAATCTCTCTCTCTCTCTCTCTCTCTCTCTCTCTCTCTCTCTCTCTCTCTATATATATATATATATATATATATATATATATATTTACATATACATATATACACACACAAATATATATGTGGGTGTAAAGAAAACTGCGTCGGTAATATACGAAAGCTTTTCTTAATTTTGTATTCTGCCTTGATAGTGACAGAGCCTACTTGATATAACAGCTGTGATAATTAAAGACGTATGAGAGGTTACAGTTTTAATGTACGGTTATAAATTGTTTAAATAATATAATATCGTGCGTTTAGTAAATTACAACTAATATCATGAAAGATACATAGAAACACCGAGTAAATGGTTTGAATGATGTTTCTTATGTTTTTTTCAGTTCAGTGAAGGTTTTGTTGAAAATTATTGTAGTTAATTAAGACTCGTAAAAAAATATTTTGTTTTTTTTTAAGAGAAACGCATTTTAGACTTTATTTCTTTATCCAAGGACATACAAACATTATATAAATATATAAAGAGAAAAATGAAGCACGACTCAAAAGATTCCAACCATAGAAAACATAACACCACTAACCATTCTCTAATCTTAGTAAACTTCGTTCATTAGGGAGGTTACAAAAAGCAGGTTGGAAAAGATAAGATATTGTTATATTTTGCACGATTATAATGTAACAACAGTAATGTAAGACACAAATAATACAGTCAAAAATTCTAAGAAAAATGATGTTTGTTCATTTAACGTCACCTTACGCTCCATGGCTAATCGGACGATGCTACAGTGGGAGCTATAAATTTTGCCTATCCAGGTTTAGTTAGGATAGGGATTTTTAACGAGTAGCTGACATTGTACAGGCTCAAGGCCCTCATTTTACAACCCTTCCGAAGGACGCCATTAGCTAGAGAATAGCAGGTTGTTATAGTAACCACTAAACCACAGAACACCTCGGCAAGTTATATTATGTTCCGTAATTTCCTTCAATTATATTCTATCAAAATTTGATATAACTTTTACATGCCTCGTCGAATATTTTCTAATTTTTTCCAAACTGAATATATATTCATCAAAAATGCATTTATGATTTTTGAATTTTCGCATTCCCTAATATATGAACTAATAAATAATTATTATATTTTAAAAAATTATGCTTACAATTATTAAATTAACCGAAAAGGGAGTACAATAATAATTAAAAAAATATTGAATTAAATGCAAATATATTGCAAGTGCAAGACTGGTCTGGGAGATAGATCAATACAGTGAGTCACTGGGCCGTACGGAACACCCCTTCTCTGCTTTCTGGCCCTTATGCTCTCATTTCCTATATACAAAAACTATGTATATATATATATATATTTCAACTTCTTAGGCGACTTTTCGAGACTAGGTTAGTCTCATATTCATGCCCTGACAGTGAAAAAATGATCTTTTAGTAAAAACATTAAATAGCAGACTAAAATAAATATAAAATGACACATGTAAGTTGTAAATGATAGGGTGTACTTACAAGTTCCAAAGAATTGATCAATTTATCATCAATCACTTACTTCGCAATATATCATAAAATGTTTATATTGCATTAGCTATGATCAACGAATAAGTAATCGATTTTTAGGAACAGCAGTTTTATTTAATTGTTGAATCATATTAGGCTATTTATTATTATATCAACAAGAATTAATTAAATTTGCATAACACGAGCTTAGACCTTGAACATCCGATTTTTTGTTTACAGCGCGATTTTTATATTTCTCTATAGTTATCATTTCCTTTATATTTCGTTTGAAGCAATTTTTCTCTTGGTGTATCACATTAGGTGCGTAAATAGTCTTGACACAGTGGCTGTGTTTTTACAAATAATCGCGGAATCAATGTTACTTTTGTTACCAGTGAGTGTTTTTGCTAGTCTTTCTGAAAGTGTTGGTATATAGGGAGGGTATAATATAGTATTTTTTAGGATTGGTTTCATTTGGGTTGTTTTGGTTAGAAAGTGTTTCTGTTGTTTTTAGTAAATTACGAAGGAGGCTGTGTGGATAACCATTCTTTAATAAGAGGTCCACTACGTTGTTTTCGGCTGTTTTTTGGTGTAATGGGGATGATAATTTTCTGACTGAAACTCGAGAACCATAAACAATATATATATACAATATACATACATACACACACCTCCTAGACCAAAACAGAATTGATATTTCATTATTTCTCTAGAAGATTAAATAACTTACGATACGCAATTTATAGTACAATACAAAAAAAAAAAAAAAATCCATTATGGTATAAATAATCCGTAATAATGGATTAACAAAGTATATCTACAGCAAGAAGTAGATCTCCTTGAATGCCAAAATCATAACAATGTCGAAAAAACGGAATGCCTCTTCGCCAGTGTGTGTCTCTCGATGAACTAGAATATCTGGGTAAAACTGGAAGTATTGGAAAGAAGAATTTTACGAATAATCACGGGTGTAGTTCAGACGGAAATTGCGAAGTAACCGAGAAATCTACCAGGCAGTGGAAAGAATCTCGGATACTATGCGGAAGAGGAGGCCGATATTCCCCGGACATCTGTATAGAATTAACAAGCATATATCTACCAATGGAGCTGGACTAAGTAAGTAAAGAAAGATTTGGAAAAGTCGAACACTGTAGAAGCAGAGAAGTAAAACCTGGAAGGAATTCAGGATGAAGACAGAACTGAGAAGATTGGACGAAACTGGAAGAGGATCAAAAGAAATGTGTCTGTGAACTCATATGAAGGGATATTGGAGACAGAAAATCACCAGGAGAAAAAGGGAAAATAGAGTTGTAAGGTGATGAAGAGATGAAACCAAAATAAAAAAATCACTAATAATTTTGAGAATTAAATATTTCATTTAATAAAAAGGGGAAAATTAAATTAAGTTTTATTAATTTTTATAATAGTAGAATGGAAGATGACAAGGATCAGCCATAGTGAAGATAAATTAAAAAACTTCTGATTTTATTTACAAGTTACTATTTAGCCGGTCATGGAGGTAACAGGCCAACGAGGTAGAAATTAACGAGAGGCAATTAGAGACATTAGTTAATCAGGCCCCGAACCCTTACTAACTTTATTACACCATGGGGTCGTTGCTGTATTTCCGCCGTCCCTCGGGGAAGCCGTAAATATAATTAGTGATTAATAAGCGAGAACGGAATAAATTGAATGATTGATAATATAAAATATTTGAATATTGAAATTACGAGGCACTTACTTAAAGGAGCTGTCATCAACATAACATTTCGTTCCATACCTATAACAAATATAAAAATAAATTGTAATTTAAATATTCAGCATTTTAAATAATATTTAAAGGTGAATAATTGTTTAAGACAAGAATCCAAAAGTATTATAAGGCAACTGTTACACATCATTGGGGTTGCGGAGTGGCTCAGTGGTAGAACAAATGGTTCAAAATCCGCAGCGAGCAAGACTTTCATCTGTATGGAGCCGGAGATGGATCATTAGGGTCTTGGACACTCCTGGGGCTCACCCGGGTTAAAAAATAAAAATAGGGTACCCAAAATAAGGGGGGGGGGAATCTGGCGGTTGAGCGTGATCCTTGCACAAACCACCCCCTGCCGATCCGTTGTTCATGAAACAGTACAGTCTCTACGATGTACTGAATCCCGGACCCATTCACGGTTGTAGTGGTACATGTTTCTTTGTTTATTTATTATGATGCTAGTGAGAGTAATAAAGAAAATACACTATTTATTTCTGCAATTCTTATTAAAAATCAGGAAGGCAGTTGTAATAACCATCACTCCCATCACCACACGACCTCACCCAGCTACATCATCAACTACCCGATTAAAAAATATATTTGTATTTAAAAAAAACCTGTACCACTATAAACCGTGAATGGGCCTGGGGTTCAGTACATGGTAGAGACTGTACTTATTCATGGACAACTGTTCTGCAAGGAGGTGACTTGTCCTAGGTCACGCTCAACCGCCAGATTTCCCCCCTTATTTTGGGTACCCTATTTTTATAATATTTTTTAGAGGCTGGGTGGGCCCAAGGAGGTTCCTAGATCCCATCTGATTTTTTACTCTGCAAAAAGACTGAATAAATGCCTGCGTTCAAATGCAACGGGATTTGAAACAGGATTTCCAGTATCGCAACTCAGCTGCACATTCAAATAAAAAATCATTAATTATTTGTTAATATCGATTTTTCTTTACACTTTTATATAAATTTAAATAATATAATGAAAGTGTTTTGTTTGCGATGAGGGAAGGAGAAGAAGCGATACAATTTTTTTATATATTTCCACTTTACTTGGAACAAAATTAAAAAGACAAGAACTGACTAGACGGTACAAACAACTATCACATCTGCTGGACTACAGATCTTCACTTGACTTACGGAATAAACGACTTATCTATAATAGTATACTAAAACATATTTGGACATATGGAGCAGAACTTTGAGGTTCAGTAAAAAAAGTCCACATACACAAGATACAAACAATACAGTCCAAAATTCTCAGAAAAATTGTTACTGCACCATGGTATATTTCGAATCACACCATACACAATGACATGGACATTCCCACTATAAAATCATATATTCATAACAAATACATGACATTCGACTCATCGACACAATATCACCCAAACCCACTCGTTCTTCCGCTTTCCTACTCCCTGTTACCTGGACTTGATAGGAAAAGATTAAAAGAGACCTACTCACCTATTGATATTTTTACTCCATCATCATATAGAAGATAAAAGAGAAAAACACTCGGATCAAATTTGCAAATGAAAATTAAATAATGAAAAAATAAATAAATAAATAAATATATTTCCATCTTCATATCATATCCATCCTATCTCCATTAATATGAGTAACGAGGTAGCTGTTATCAGTGTTCATAAACATTGTAGGATAACCGTCCCTGCAGACCGGCTAATACACTAGCCCCGAATTGTCTACATGGCTATAAAGAAATTCGTCTATATGACATCGTTTAAGTGAAGTTTTAGCACATTTTGCTTGAATGTTATAAATCTATACATATGAAACAAAGCCCTCCGTATCTGTCTGTTCGCGATGAACTAAAAAAAATACACGGATTTTTATAGGGTTTTCACCAATAGATATAGTGATTAACCAGGAGTTTGAGGTATATAATTTAACGAGGTTTTGTATAAACGGGTTTGAATATTACGATAATTGTTGGATGTGTTCGAAAAAGTCAACCCGCCTTGGAGCTTTCAGTGAAAACGCTGTCTAATGCATTGTGGAATATTCATCTTCTAGAGATCTAAAAAAAATCCGCAATAGAATATATCTATCTTTTAACGATAGCTTATTATCGGGTTAAGTATAATGCGGTAATTGGAAAGCTATTTAGACGAATACATTATTAATCCTTATCAACTTAAATGCTTTAGTAACCTTAAGCATGTCATGCACTTTATAATAATGTTTAACAAGATGTAATTTAAATTAATATCTTAGGAATTATCGAAAAAAAAAAAATAACGCGCGTGAAAATAAATTCGTCTATAAATGAATATTTTAATTTGTGTTTATATTTATGATATCTACATGATAAAATACTTCATGTAGTGTAGACATGTTACGTTTAAATATAATCCACATATTCGACGCATCAAACTGACGGGATTCTAGAATAGCGTAATATGCTCTGCGAAGCCGAAGCGGGTCGGAAGTAAGACAATAATATCAACAACAGAATAACCCCCGTGTAATGATAAATATATCTCAAAGCTTCAAACTTAATAATTTCTTTTTCAAGTATTTCATCGTTAAATGTAAAGGGCTCAACTTCCGGCCAAGTTGAACTTTTGTTTTAAAGTCGAATCAGAATAAGACGCTTGGTTATAAAGTTGCCGAGGGCGTTAAAAAGCCTGCCTTGAAGTTGCTTCACCTCTTAGGCTTCATAACCGAAGGGGGGCGGCGCGATAACTCCACATCAGCAAGTTTTTACTGCGGCGGGAGTCCTGATGAGAAGTGATGGCGGCACGTACTCCGCCTCCATCGCCCTGTTCAGATCCTCCGCTCGGCCGTCCGTCCGTCTCGACTCATTCTCCTTTTGTTTACGACCCCGACGGGAGGCCCATTGTCCTCCTCCTCGTTCGAAACCTGTCACGTATCCCTCCGACTCAAGTTCATTATGCCCTTAAAGTGAACGAATTATGGCTTGCCTAGGTGTTTGAGCAACCTCGAAATAGTTATTGGACCTTTCGATGAGAGCTCCGAAATGGATAAGGAAAATAAATTTCTGATTCAATTATACCAGATCGCATGTCATTTTGAATGTAACCTTTTATTAAACTAATAATATAAATCAATTTTCATAAATTAAATAACTAATAATTTGAGAATGAAAAACAATTAATTAAATTAAAGAACAATTTAAACGCTTTTATAATGAGAAATGAAGTTACTAATATTAACTAAATTATCAACAACTAATTAATAACAAAAAGAAAACAAATATTATTTAATCTTACGATAGTAAATTTTACTCTATTAAATTACAAATAAAATCTATTACAAAATAATGAATGTTTATGCGGTTTTCTGATTGCAATGATATAATAATGAAAACTCTTATCTGTCTGTCGAAGTAGTTTCAGTAGATGGTAGATTCTCGGCAGGGCGAGCTGGATGTTGAGACGTCAGAGGATTTTCGTCGGCAGGGCGAGCGAAGATGGTGAAACAATAGAGGTTGTGATGATCGACTGGGTCAATTCGAATTGGTCGAATCTATGACGAAGTTTAAACTAATTACACCTGCAGGTGGCCAGCAAATTAGTATCTTCTTCAACTTTGGGCTCCTATAGAGCATTCGATGTGCACGTCAAGAGGCTCGTGTCAACACTGACTGGCTCGGTCTAGCCGGAGCGAACAAAAGCCGCTCGACTCCGCTTTTGTTTTTCTCTCTTCACTTTTATAACATATGTTTTCACACTTATTACAAATATTACACTTATATCTAAACCAAATAAAATTACCTTTTAAATTAAATTATTCTAAACAATTATGAAATTAAACGTTTAAATTATTATTTATAGTTTCAAACGGAATATAAAATAAATGATAACTATAGAGAAGTATAAAAATCGCGCTGTAAACAAAAAATCAGATGTTCAAGGTCTAAATTAATTAATTCTTAATAAAAATTAATAAATCTATAAAGATTCAAGAATCAAATAAAAATGCTGATCCTAAAAATCAACTCTTACAACAGCATTTAAATTACATGCAAGTATTGTAAGGCATTCGACAGATTAATGATTTAGTATCCATTCTTCATCAATTTGTAAGCACAAATTATGCATTAATATTGTACACGTGTCAATTTATATGTAGACAAGTGTGTTACTTAATGTATCTACTAAAAAACTCATTTTTTCACTGTTAGGGCATGAATTTGAGACCAAAATAGTTGAAACGTGGCCAAAAAAATATATACATCAATAAAAAATAATCCTCCAGGTCATGATATTTTCTAATTATTTCGGCGACCACCTTACACTTACATTCACACATCTTTCTTCTTTTAGGTAAGTTAATGCGTAGAGTACTCGGTCCGAAATCGATGCAATCCACTCTGGAATATGAGAAGTTACACAGCAAGGCATTGTAAATAACGCGTCTGGTTGATTTAATTTAAGTGATAGCGTAGCGTGATATGTTCTTATTAAGTTATTTTAGGTCTTAGAGTGCTTAACGTGCGAGGGGCAGACCAAGACGTAGGTGGGAGGACAGCTTTAGACATGGCCAGGAAACCATCGAAATCTATAAAATATGATTTGATTAAAAATCACTAAGAGTATAATTAACAAAGCGTGTAATAACTCCATTGATTGGTTAAAACCATTAACACGAGCCTTTAAATAATGTGTTATTTCGAACACGGTCCAAATACAGATCGAGTGTTGAGTGGCTTTGTATGTATGACTGCAGATTACCTTCTATTGTTGGGGTGTGTAAGTCTGTCTGTAAGTGTCTAGGTACATGTATATGTACGGAATGCAAAACGTAATATATATTAATTTTGTTTTGGATCTTTCACTAAACACTAATATATTAACACAGAATGTATTATTCCTGACTACACATTGAAGTAATTTATGGGATAAAGTTAGGCTGAGCTGAGAGCGAGCGCTACCAATACCGGTACCAGTAGGAGCAAACTTGCTAATGAGAATGTTACAACTACAGCAGTTCATTACCGTTCAAGCTGCAACATAAGTCTTCACTAAAAGTTCTGACCAAGGAGCTATTTATCTTATATATGTATATATATTTATGAAAAGCGAGGGGATGGTTGACTGGAAGATAGACGTAAGGAAGAAAATAGTTGGGGGTGCAGTCAAATAAAAACACTAAATAAGTGGGTACTTATTTAATTATGTGCCGACGTGTACATTTTTTTATTCATATATATCCCTCACTTTTGTTCTAAATTTCTACCTCTCTACATATATATTTTTTCTCATTTATCATATACTTAGTCTGCAATGTATTTTTATAGTTCTGTTATTTTGTCTGTTTTTCTTTCTAAGCCTTGAAGATGGCACACAAAGTGGGTCGAAACGTCGGCACATAATTAAATAAGTAACCACTTATTTACTGTTTTTATTTTACTGCACCCCCAACTATTTTCTTCCTTACATATAGATATATATATTTATATATGTATGTGAGTGTAAAAGATGTACACTAAACTCCCTCTCATTTAAATGCAACTGATACGGTTCCCATGGTAACAGCTGTGAGAGAGGTTATTCTGATTTGTGCCTTGTTATTTAATTAAAAGAAAACAGTTTTGTAAAAGGCGTGTGAATGTGAACTTTAAATGATATTTCTTTTTTTTTTTTTTACGTAGGTACGGCTATATAGTAAAATGACTTTGTAAATCAGTTACAGGAAGTTAAAGTTGTAATAAAAATTAATTTATATATATATATACATATATATATATGTATATATATATATATAATCTATATATATATATATATATATATATATATATATATATATATATATATATATACATATATATATATATATATATATATATATATATATATATATACATATATATATATATGTATATAGCTGACCCGGCGGTTGGTCTGTGAAACACTTGAATCCGAAGATTATAACATTTTTAAACTTACTATAATTATTGGACTGCTTTGATAAAAATATATGTAAAAAAAAATCATTAAAATATCTGACGTGATGGCGTCAGCCTAGTAATTGCATATACTGTCGTTACTATATTAAAGAAAAAAAAAAAAAAGAACTTTCATTTTACTTTTAATTAGCTAAATTAATATAGTGCTACTTTCCATGAATTTATTTATGAATTATTATTTCCGCTGTTTTAATTCCTATCGTTCGTTTTTTAAAACAAAATATTGAGATTTTAAATATAAAAGTAACAGAAATCTAGAACAATAGAATGGTGGAACAATAGGAAGGGATTGATTAGAAGCACTTTCTAAGCGTGCTCGTAGAACAAATGAAATATGTATAGTTACAAAACAAAAAATAATTCCATTCATTTACTGAGCGTTACCAGCAATGCTTAGTAAAATGGTCTATCTTGACAGTACTGCCACGACAGAATACTATCGAAATGCAAACAAGGTTTCCAAAACGATTCCTATTTAGGTTCCTCCGCCCTCTCCTGGTCACGTCAGGTTCGCAACAACTACAGCAAAGCATTCCAACAACATCAACAATGGCGAAGGGGCGAACCCAAGACTAACCCAATCTGATCTAAATGCAAATCAGAACGCCCTTACAAAGGGTCTTTCCCTTACAAAGATTAAGATTAGTAACAGTGGAAGATACACAAGGGCACGCCGTTGTCTGTATACAACATCTATCATCCCCACTACCTGCACTTCTGTAACCTTACATGGTTACTCATTCTGAAAACAACCTTTGTGGGGGAGGGGTGTATTGTGTCGTGTTAGCTCAAACCGTATATTATTATCTGGGGCGACCTGTGGTCTAGCGGTTAGCATAACAAAGTAGTGAGCCCAAGATCATGGGTTCGAAGACCAGCAGGGGGACCTAGGATTTTTAAAAGAGAGAAAAAAATACTTGGTTATACTGTCTTTCGGAAGGAACGTTATACGGAGGTCCTGAGCCTGTACGATGTCAGGATCTCGTTAAAAATCCCAATCCTAATTAAAGATGGAAAGGCCAAATTTAGAGCTCCCAAGTTAGCATCATCCGATTAGCTATAGCAGCATAAAGTGATGAATGAACAACAACATATTTATAACAATTTTCACAAAAAAAAAGAAGGAATTAATTAAACTTCATTGCTGATACGAGTAACGATTAGTCCATGAGAAGAGATGCTTCTAGTTTGCGTTGAGTGGGAAGCTCGAAGAACACGCTGTGTGGTTGAGCTCCAGAGGCTTTAGGCTGAAGGCTCTGAATCGGTGATAAGTCCGTGAGCCGGTGTGTTGTGTTTTATATTTACTTAATTCGTTACACTTTTTTAACAAAATAATGGATTAACAGTCCTTTTGTTCGCTCAAATATTTTACACTGACACTTACGCTGAGTAACAAAATGACAATCAATCATCTGGTAATAAATACATGTTAAAAAAATGCACAATATTTCGATAAAACTAATTAAAAATTAAAAAAATCTACAATTATCAAAGTTCTGACATGCTGACAGCAACCTACGATGACGAGACGCCATAATTACCAAACATCAAGACGCGGCACAGCCCTCACAAAAATTACAACACAACATACAAAATTGGAATGAATGATGCCATCTAAAGAAAATTAGACTGAACCACGACCACTAAACCATAAACTCAATTTAATGTATTCACTTTTCAGGAAAAACTCCAAGTTAAATTTAAGAAAGAAATTAAACACGTACACTTACTTACTAAAACCAGTTTTGCATTTCAAATTTACGGGTACTGGACTGAAACGACAAGAAACAGCTCGCCGTTTCAGGCTACTTCAGCATTTACTAGATAAACGTTCTAAGCTCCCAATTAACTACAAGAGACTCATTTACATGACAATCATTAGACCCATCTGGACTTACGGAATAGAGCTTTGGGGCTCCACTAAGCCATCGAATTCCTCTCGTATCCAATCCCTACGCTCCACAAATCCGTATCCTCAACGCTCCTTATTTTGTTAAGAATAAAGTCATCCATAACGACCTTACAGTCCCATTTGTTGCTGATTTGGCCCGAACCCGGTATCTATCCTTTCATAACAAACTTCATTCCCACTCAAACCCTCTAGTTTCGAACCTAGCTTCCTCTTCGATTCCCGATAATCCTCCGAGGCGTCTGAAAAGAAGATGGCCCCGTGACTTCTTAGTTGAACTTGTGATTTGAATACTACCAGTGGGTAGTTTCTCTACTTCTCATTTACACATGTCATTATGTATCGCTTAGCCCATTTACTAGATGTATTTTTTTTTTATACAGTTGTAAATATCAATAAATAAATGAAAAAAAAAATGGGATCGCTAGCCAGACTCACAGAAAACGACTGCAAACATTTCAGTCAAAAGTACCTAAACTTATCACTAAAGCACCGTGGTACGTGAATAACAAAACTCTGCATACTGAATTTAAAAATTTCTAACATACATACTACAAACGTTTTCAAGAAAAACTACAGGGACACCCAAATCTGTTGATAGAACAAATGGTCACAATTCTCATGCCTGAAAACACTAGGAGGAGACTAAAAAGAACGTGGATGAGGGATCTGTTATCATAGGAAATTGAAACAAGTCACGGGGGAGGAGTAGCTGTTGACTACTGTTCTTCTTAATGCCTTTTATGTCATTAAGTATTTTCCTACAAGTCAATCAGCTGATTGTCAATTATTTTTATATGACAGGTTTGGATAAAAATATAAAGAAAATATAATTCAACAATAATAATTAATGTGTGGCTTCAAACAAATAAAAACCAAATAAACAATTACAAATTAAGATTATTACTGACCATAAGAGATCGAGAGTACAAGCGCTGACTGACTGAGCTTCCGCTAGCGATGATATCTGATCATAATGCTCTAGTAATCAGACAACTTCCTCATCAAGACATCACTGCCCACGGGTTACTAAATAATTATGTAAAGGAAAAGAAAGCGAAATCGCGAATGATTATCAATTAGCTGGAGATTCGTGTTCAATCCATTTCGATAACTTCAATGTGAACCAATTGCTTATATGTAGGGATTTATGTAGAAGGTTGAGGAGTACGCTGTTAATATGTAGGTCCAGGGTACGAGTCCGTCAAGTTAAAGAGGTCAACTTGGCCTTATGATTAAAAACAGTTTAACCTTACTAAAGACAGAAGCGGAACTAGGTGGAAAAAAAACAAAAAAAAAAACGAAAGAAGACTGTAAATAGACTAGAATAGAAAAGTAACTTTATGATGGGACCAACTCCATTAAAAAAAAGAAGCCTGAACAGAGAAAGAAACATAATATATATCTGGCCAGGAGGCTACATAATACAAATCATTAAGTGTTTAAAAAGATACGAAAAACTGTAAAAAAACAAAATTAAAACCAATAATAAAAAGTACGAATCCTGACAAGATATTAAGCAATTAAATATCTGGGAGCACACCTTGATGAGAATGGAGTCATGTATAATGAAATCCTGGAGAGAGTTAACTCAGCTGATAAATTGTTCCATGCACTAAATAAAAGGATCCTGAATAAAAGAGAAGTATCCAAGGACACAAAGTTGAGGGTATATAAATCTACTTTTCTCCCAAAATTAATATAATCTTCAAAATCTTGGGCATTAACCACCAAACATAAAAATAGGATCCAAGCTTCAGAAATGAGATTCCTAAGGAAGATAGAGGGGAAAACAAGACGAGACCGAATTCGCAACTCGATCATTAGATCAAGCCTCGGAATGGACCCTGCGGAAAAAGTCATTGAAGAAAACAGTCTAAGATGGTTTGGACATGTTTTAAGAATGGAAAATAACAGGGTGGCCAAGATGACATACGAGGATAAGGAAGAAGGTCCAGAGGAAGATCCCGACATACTTGGGAAGGTGGTGTTAAGGAAAGCTCCGCAAAGAGAAACCTGCTGTGGAACAGAAGGATTGTAGGGTGTGATCCGGGCTATACAGAAAGAAACCTCACACTGCGTGGGCGAGAGGATGGACTATATATGTATAAAAGATACTCAATATATAGAGGCTGGGTGAGCTCCAGGAGGGTTTGCAGATCTCTACGAGTAAATAAATTATTATTATTTATTTAAGATTAAATAATTTATCTGTCTCAGGGAGATTTGAACTCTCGATCTTTAGCAAAGCAATTCAGCGCTCTTAACACTGTGCAAACCAGCTAATTGAAATATCCTAAATCAAACAAACATATTGTCATAAAGTAACATTTATATGATAATTTTAATACAAAACAAATTGGCAATGTGACCTTTATTCTAGATAGTCCAGCATCCATGTCCCATTTTTGCAATTTATTAGTATCAAGCTGAATCTTCGTGAATAGTTTCGTTTCGATGAGAAGACCAACAATTTCCTGTGCGGAAATTTGACCTCGTTATCGATACACGTTGGAAGGAGGGGACTCTTTGATCAAACCATACATTTTGTAGGACAAATATTTTTTCAAATAATTTTGATAATTATATAGAGATTTAACAAAAACAAAAAAAAAAACCCAGTTAGTGATTCATTTTTGAGAATCATCAAATCGACATATTTTATCCTTGCTACCTCTGTTAGCTACCACAATCGAGAATTTTCGCACAGGAAATTGTTGGGCGTCTTATCGAAACGAAGCTATTCACGAAGATTCAGCTTGATACTTACCTAATGGACCATGGATCCTGTACTACATAGGTAGCAGAACAATCTCACATTAACTTTTAACATTTCCATAAATGGCATATAAATGCAAGGTCGATCTAGTATGGTTTATATGGCAAACCAGTAATAGCGTAACTACAATCGACTTCCTTCGATAAGATCATGGTTTCACAGGATTGAGAATTTCATAATCTTGGTACCACGGACATAACTAACTTCTCAATTATTTAAAAAAAAAGCAACAACTCTGTACCACTGATATCCATGAACGGTCTTGGGTTTAGTACGAAGTAGAAACTATAATGTCTGCAACCCAACGGTCGTTAGCTATGAAGAACCCGGGTTCATATACTGTGTCAGAATTTATTTAATCTGTTAACGGGGATGGTCTTTCAAGATCTAAACCCTCCTGGGTCTCTCGGAGCCTCTATATAGTGAGTACCCGAAATAGGAAGAAAGTCTCTATCACGTACTAAACCCAATTATTACATGTAGTAGTACAGGCTTATTATTAGCTTTATCTTAGTTGTTGAGATAGGGCAGAGGCTCAGAGAGTTTCCCAATTTCAGTAAAAACTATCGGAGAAAGAAATGGTGCCAAAACATATCTGTGAAATCTTACCTTAGACTAAATTGATAACACCAAATATTAAAAAAATAATTAATTGGAACCAAATAGCAAATAATTTTATTTTTCTTTTAAATTTAATTTATTGATATTTACAACTATAATATGATTATAACTAGTAAATCTGCTGAAATGTACATTATGACATGAAAAACAAATGTGGAGTAACTACCCATCGGCAGCACTGCAATAAATTTCTATAGTAGATGATCTCGAGGCCATCTTCTTTTCAGGCGCCTCGGAGGGTTATCAGGAATAGTATGGGAAGCAAGTTGAGAGACTAGAGGATTCGAGTGTGAATGGAGCTTGTCATGGAAGGATAGGTATCTAGTTTGGGCCAAATCAGTAACATATGGGATATTAAGATCATGATGGATGAGTTTGTTTGTGACATAATAAGGAGCATTGAGGATTTTACGAAGGGTTTTGGATTGTAAGGATTGGATACGAGATGAATTGGATGGTTTAGTGGAGCCCCAAAGCTCAACTCCGTATGCCCAAATAGGTCTGATGACTGTCATGTAAATAAGTCTTTTGTAATTAATTGGTAGCTTAGAGCGTTTGTCCAGTAAGTGTTGAAGTAGGCGAAAAAGCAAATAATTAAAACGTAAAAGTTATTACAGAGATACCAGTAGTGGTCGTTCTTATCAAGTCACTTGTCCCATCTCAAAAAATTTCTTCTGGCTATCCCAAGTTATTATACTTGTTAATATTATTATTATGGTGTGCTCGAAAATAATCGATGTACATATGCTTGGTATACCTAGTCAAGTTAGAAGGGCATTTTCGCAGAGATAAAAAAAGGGATTTTTCCCATTATTTTCAGAATAGTCGAAGAAATATTTTAAACAATTTTATTGAGTATTTTTTTTTTTAAGTGGGTACCTAAAACAGGGAAAAATCTGGCATTTAGGACAAATCACCTCCTGGCACAACCTTCTTCTTCTTCTTCCCATGGCTCTACAGCCCTTGCAGGGCCCTGGCCTCCGCAACAACGCCTCTCCAGTCCTCCCTGTCAGCAGCTCGACCTCTCCACTGTCTGATCCCCATCCTCTGCAGATCGCTCTCTACATCATTCAGCCATCGCAGCCTGGGCCTTCCTCTTCTTCTTTTGCCTCCTAGTTTGCCATATAATAGCTTCTTTGGGTACCTATCTTCTCCCATTCTTTCTACGTGCCCAAGCCATCTTATACGTGTAGATTTGACATAGATGACTAGGTCTGGTTCATTGTATAGGTCCTGAAGCTCTCTATTATTTCTAGACCTCCATTGGCCTTCATTACATACTGGCCCAAATATCTGCCGAAGCACCTTCCTCTCCCAGATCTGCAGCATCTTTTCGCATTCCTGTGTCAGGACCCACGTTTCACAAGCGTATGTAACAATCGGTCTTAGGATTGTTTTGTAAATCAATAATTTTGCCCTCCGTGACAAGTTTCGAAATTTTAATGCTTTTCGCAGTGCAAAGAGGCATTTGTTCCCTGCTGATATTCTTGCTTTAATTTCTGCAGTGATGTCATTCTTTCTTGTCACTAAAGCCCCCAGATATTTGAAATACCTGGCACAACCGTTGTCCAAAAAACACGACAGTCTCTACCACGTACTGAACCCAAGACCTTTAGTGGTACAGTTTTTTTAATATATTTTTTTCCACTTCGTAGGAACCACCTTTCTTTTCCTCCAATTCTCTCTCATCCTTTCAGCATGTCTCTTCTTTCTTTCGTTCCGACCACTTTTCACCTCTTCTCTTCTCTTATTGCTTCTATCCTGGAATCCTAAGTTTGAAGCGATTTTTCTGGAGGAATCTCTCTGTCCAGCAAGTTCTGCTTTTATACTGTGTATTACTAAATCTTTTCTAATTTCTCGAATCCATCCTGTAGTTACGTTAATTTTCAAATTTATTTTCCCAGAGATACTTAAAGATCTGTTTTGACAGCCTGCTGTTATCCATTCTGTATAAATGTCCAAAACTTTGATATATTTCATAATTGCTTCATAATTTCAAGGTTTCTGTGCCTCTTATAGGACCTAATATTTTCCTCATAATTCTTGTTTTTAATATTTATAGTACAGCTGACATCCCAACTCATCCTAATACTATCCTTACCACGTATGCTGATGATACATGTGTATTATCAGTCAACACCAATCCAGTTATTGCATCCCAAAGCCTCCAATCTCATATCACTGATCTTGAAGAATGGTGTCAAAACTGGAGAATTAAAATAAACTCTCAAAAATCGCATCAAATCACTTTTACCTTACGTCGTAAACCAATGACTTCCTGCCCTTCAGTATCCTTTAATAATATCCCACTGGTGCCTGTAGAACAGATCTGATACTTAGGGTTGCATCTTGACAAACGATTAACTTGGAATCCTCATACGAGACTGAAAAGACAAGAAACCGCTCGACGTTTCAGGCTACTTCAACACTTACTAGACAAACGCTCTAGGCTCCCAATTAATTACAAAAGACTCATCTACATGACCATCATACGACCTATTTGGACCTACGGAGTAGAGCTTTGGGGCTCCACTAAGCCATCGAAATCCTCTCGTATGCAATCCCTAAAATCCTTCGTAAAATCTTTAATGCTCCTTATTTTGTTAAGAATAAAGTCATCCATAACGACCTTAATGTCCCATTTGTTGCTGATTTGGCCCGAACCCGCTATCTTTCCTTTCATAAGAAACTTCATTACCACTCAAACCCTCTAATTTCAAACCTAGCTTCCTCTTCGAATCCTGATAATCCTCCGAGGCGTCTGAAAAGAAGATGGCCCCGTGACTTGTTAGTTGAACTTGTGATTTGAGTACTACCAGTGGGTAGTTTCTCTACTTGTCATTTTCACATGTCATTATGTATCGCTTAGCCCATTTACTTGTTGTATTTTTTTTTATACAGTTGTAAATATCAATAAATAAATTAAAAAAAAAAAAAATTTATAGTTTGTCAAACTTATGATTGATTGCTATGCATTCACTTTCGTAGAGGCATCCTGGTTTAACTACTGTGGTTTTCTATATTTATTATCACTAGTTTTTTAAAATAAACTAATTCAATTTCATTATAACTATTTTTTTAATTCACCTCCTACGCTCCTTAAGAACAATCGTCCCACTGCTTTGGCATCCCTCTCTACATCGTCTCAGAACTTTGTCGGCTGGCATTTATATTGACATCTCCAAACGATACCACAACATGGCCTGCGCGCTGCTCTTCTAGATGAGGGAGACATACCAGAAATGCCCAGAGGCCATCCAATAAGAGCCTGCAGCTGATTGGACGATATAAGTGACGATAAATCGCCTAGCAGCCAATGAACGTCCAGTCCTCAATTCGGGGCCGAGCTCATCGCTTTAATTATCATCTAATAATCCGGTAATTCTTGTGCAATTGAGTGGATTCGGGGTTTGATCTCATTATTTTTATTATTATTAGTGGCAAAGCTGCCAAAATGGAAGAAGCTAAATAAAGATGGTTCACGTTTCGGGCTTCTTGTCCTTCTTATTTGGTCCACCAGGTTTTCATTCTTAGCGAGAATTCAGCTTTTCTATCTTCGCTCTATTTTATTTAAGTTTTCGGCGCTTTTGTATCTGGCTTAACCCCCCATTATTCAACTTTAAGTTTGAAATAGTTTCTTGGGTTTATGACTTCATTCGTAATTCTGGCTAATTCCAAGTCTGTCTTCCATATGTCGGATCCTTTGCCCTCCATTAACAAGCGATGCTACGTATTTTACTATTCTTTTTTTTTTTAAGCGGGTTTTTTCTACATTTTTCCTGCTATTGTGAAACTTATTTATAAAACGTAACTGTAATTAATTAAAATCACTGTTCTTTAAACATGTAAAGGAAGTCCGGAACATGTATTCACACTTATGCTCCTTGTATATGGAAAATTGCAAATAAAGTTGTGGTTTTTTTTACTATTCTTTTTGTAGATCCGTGATGATTGGAAGCCTCATTAGGTGGCCATAGAATTTAAGACGTATGTTAGAATATTCTTCAATTTCAGGTGTTTTCTGTAATCTATACCCTTCTCCGGTTCATCTTGGTCCCGAAATTTTTCTAATTATTTTTCCTTCCTCTTTCTTTAGATTTTCCTTATAGTTTTAGCAAGTGAAAATTACTAAGTATAAAACAATTTTTTAAAATAATTTGTATAAGCTCCAATTAATAAGTTTTGGTTGATAAATTCAAGATTGCGAGTTCGTAGCACGGCAGGTGCCTCTAGTAAAAAATCCTTGGCTGTGCCAATGCCAGACACTGGATAAAGATCCCTATCCTAATTCAACTTGGATAAGCAAAATTTAGGACTCCCTCTATCGTCCGATTATCCATAGCTGCATAAAGTGACGTTAAATAAACAGTTAAGAACAAAATCCACATATCGCTTCTTCAAAAGCCTTAATGTCTTTGCGCATTTATTTGTATTCTTTGAATTAAACCTCCCAATAGATTACCCCGGGAATAAGAGTTTAAGTCGAATTTTCTTCAATATGAGTTTCTTGTTTCGTGTTGTTTTCGTAGTGAATAAGTTGCTAAGTCAGGCTTCGGCTCGAAATGGAGTTGTTACTTATATTACGACTTCATTTCAAGCCGAAAAATTAAGGATAACACGATACCGATTCCCTAAATATATAGCTCAATAAAATTCTACTTAACTACTAATTCACTGGGGAGAAAATTCATGTTTTACTGATATAACTCTATGTCAATGTTGATGTATTATGTTAAATAATTAAAAATTATTTATTATTATTTATAAAAATTATTTCCTCTTGACAAAGAATATCGATACTCTTTCTATTAACTATTTTTGATATCTTGAATAGCATCGAGATTTTTCGATATATCTAAGCTGCTGGCATAAACAGCTGCATCTGACTTTAGGTGTATACAACCAAACTACCTGCGAGCAACCTATCCAAATCACACCTGCCCATGCCAGGTGGCATTGCTATTTTAAAACTCAGTTTCAAGTTTATATAAATAGCCAACGGTTGTTCAATTCAGGCTTCATCAATGCTGAAAAAGAATATGATAACACAAGCTGAGACTATAGGACTTACAGAATTATATAGGGCCAAAAGAGTTGATCTTTTAACTAAGAAAAAATTCTATCAAATAAGTTAATGATGTTTGGTATGAATTTCATGCCATTAAAATTAGGAGTATCCTAAAAAAAAACAATGTAATTTTTTTATTGATTTACGAAAATATGGTTTGAAATAGGTTTATAAGATTTATGCCGTTTAGGAGGGGATTATCCTTTGTTACCAAATGATATCCTTATATCATTATTAATCTATAAGTTAATTATTAATGTATTATTATGAGTATTTCTTCTTACACAATTGTGGGAGATGGCCGAAGCGTCAGGAAATGCAATAATTTCTTAAACCCTGATTCCTTTGGCGTGGGTAATCAGAACAGGAAGTGGCGTGCCCTACACATCTTCCCCGATGGTCATGTCCTAATGATCCAGTTACATCACACACTTCCGTTTCTTTCGTCGATATTCCCCCAGTTGGAACGCAAGGCCCGGTTCACGCCAATGAACACCGGGCCATCTGTTGATATGTTCATGTCCTGTGTTTAGGGGCATATACATAAAAGTACATGGTAGAGACTGTACTTTTTCAAGAACATCGGTTGTGCAAGGAGTTAATTTGGCCTAGGTCACACTCATTCGCCAGATTTTCCACCTTATTTTTGCTAACCACTTTATAGAGGCTGGGCGAGCCCCAGGTCCCATATGACCCATTTCTATATCCAGCTAACAGACTAAATAAAAGTCTTCCCAGCAGCGGGATTTAAAACAAGATTCTTGGCTTGCCAACTCAGTGCTCTACCACTGAGCCCCTCCTCCTATATTTGCTGACTTCTTGTTTTTCTGCCAGTTCTCGAACAGTTCTATGATTTTCTTCCACCAAAGCTTAGTTTTTCTGCCAGTTCTTGAACAGTTCTGGGATTTTCTACCACCAAAGCACCGAGAACATCGTCGTAAAAGACTGGTCTTCATCCGCGGTTTCTCTTCAAAGCTCAAGTCTCCCTCTCGAAACCTGAGATAGTAAATAGTTGAATTTTATAAATGTAAATACTTATTAATCCTCTTTAAAAAAATATTGTATATTTACCACTGAAACATTTTTCTACTTGGATAATTGAATATTTACTAAGATGTCAAATTTTTGCCTAATTTTTATTTTTACGTTAAGTTCACACTCGGCCAGAACGGGGCCAAGAAACATCAACAAAGCCTGCGGCGAAGGGAGCATTAGTGACTGCACTGTTCGACGGTTTTAAAGAAAACACAAAATCCTGCATTATATTCCGGACAAACCAATAAAAAACTATCCCGGTGTGAATTTTACTGTTGTAAGTTCAATAATTTTTTTTTTTTAATACTCAAAAAAACCATAAAAGTTAAGCCCTGAATCGATTGAATTAACCCGGGTAGATCAGAAACTCGATGACTGAAGGCTCACTACAGAACTAACACCCAGCCTGAAAACATCCGGACCCCTCGTGAGAGACACCCGTAGAAATATGAGAACACTTAAATTAAGCTGAAATTATCGAGACTGGTAGTAGATTGTGCGGAGGGTTGTGGTGCTTGGACTTAGTAAGCTTTATTATTTAGTGCTCTACTTAAAGCACACTGCTTAATTATAATAATAAAATCAACTCTAAGGCGTGGTATCCACTAAACTATAATAATAATATTTATGTGAAAAAATAATGGATTGAATTGGCCAGGGAGTGGAGTCAAAGATAACACAAAGTAAGAAAACTTATTTTTTTTAATCGTGCCAACGTTTCGGCCTAACATGTAGGGCATTATCAGGGCTTGGAAAAGAATTGTTATGAAAAATAATGTTTTGTTCTGTCTCTTTTCCCAGATGGCCTGAAGATGGCCCACATCTTAGCCCGAAACGTTGGTACAATAAAATAAGTTTTCCTTATTTCGTGTTATCTTTGACTCCACCCCTAATAACAATAATATGGCTTAGCGAACCGGAAGGCTCGATGACGTCACACAGTGGAACGAGCGTTAGGAGCGTCTGGACATTCATTAATATCTCCACTTCTGGTTCTCCTAGAATAAGGCTATTGCTACCGTTTTAAAGCTTTTTGAAGGAACTATTTAATTATATGATAAACAGGATCAAACCTTTTAGGATAAACGTGTAAATTCTAGATTTGATATTTCGATGTTAGATTACTTAGTATCAAACATTGTACCATTTATTGTACCAACATACTACGAGAATAGGTACAATTCAGTATTCTATGGAAAGACAGATACATAGGTATTAAATAAAGTTACACAAAGGAAAAAGTAACAAATCAAATAATTTAATTATTAAACAAAATAAATAAAATAATTGATAATTACTTTTGTTAGTTAATATACTAGGTATAATTGATACATCAAAATTATAATAAATGTAAGTGCCTATATAAAATTGTTTTATTTAAATAACGAAATAAAAATTAAATAAATCAAAAATTAAAACCTTGACGATTTGTTGTAGGGACTATTGCACCTATGTGCACCATTACACATGTGTCGTTCAAGTACCACACGCAAACTGAGTTTCATTGTTAATACTATTATTTTAGATGAGGGTTGTTCGGATAAATGAATGTAAACAAAAACTGGTAAAAAAAAGAAAACTTGCGAAAAGTAGACGCCAATATCAACAGAAATTATTTTAAATTAATTCTCAAGGCCCATAAAATAAAAAGAAAAAATCATTTTCTCGGAAAATAGCACCTAGTAGCAAAATCCGACTAATGGAAAAAAAACTTCAAACATTCTAGTTATTTACTGTGAAGGTAGTTTTTTGGGCGATTTTGAGCGATTTTCGCAATTGATTATTTAATTTTATCACCCAATTTTCACCAAAAAATCCTAGACGTTTGAAATAACCCCAAGTTTTATTTGCCTAAAATATCTTATTATGGATGTGTTTTTTTCCATTAGGTGCACGATTAATTTAATGCATTACCTCAAACAGTGGATTGCTTTAAAAATATGAGTTTTTAGAAAAATGTATATTTCAATTCAGAATTTTTTATATAAGATTTGATTTCACAATAAATTTATCTATGGATTTTGTTGAGAAGAAGTATAAAGTATAATTTAAAATCAAAATAAAGGACAAATTTAGTTATTAGAGAATTGGTCCAATGTCCAACAAATGCGTTGGTTCGTTCCACTGTGCGTCACCACCAGCCTCTGCTGACAAACCTCTGTCCACGGAACACTCACGGGACCCAAACCCAAATCCTAAACGTAATCCTCCCAAATACGTCTCGGTCTACCCCTCAGACGCTTCCCAGTCGGTACAATGCTTATTATTTATGTTAGAAATTCGTTTCTCAATAAGCCCAACAACATTACAAGCTCATGATGATCTTCACGACCCTAGTACTTCAATAACGTTACCAAAATGCATGCCTTGCGATTTCGCGTTGTGTTACCTCTTAAATTCACCCGTGGACTTATCATGTAAAGGTCCGAATATTTTACCCAACATCTCATTTTCAAATACCGAATGTTGTTAGCGGCCACATCCAACTAATAAGTTGGAAGGATGAAGGTTTCATAAATTCTGATTTCATAAATTTCGGGGAAAGACGAGAGATTAATAATTAGGAGACTGAATAATAGCAAACATTTCATCTTGAATTTCGATCACCTTCAACGCATCCTCCCATCTACTTCTCGGACTACCACTTACTTAAACGTTTAATTTTCTTTAGGTTAATTATCCTTTCAATATATAAATAAAAATTTATCACGATCATTCAGCAATAAAAAAATTAATTACCTTCAACGACTTTATAATTTTAACTTTACTACGCCATATTAAACGTAGTTATATATAAGTACTGTTTTTCTGGAAACATGCATTAAAAAAAATCCAATTAATTTTCCATTTTTTCATGTTAATAATTTCCTAGTTAACCTCATAATAAACTAAAGAAGGACTTTAATTTTAACCAAATTTTATTACAATTAACTATATATATATATATATATATATATATATACTAAAGCTACAGCCCGGATGAATAAGTGGTTAAGCCGAATTTTGTGCAAAATGAGTTAATTTTATTGAAAAAGCGGAATATTGTCATTCTAATAGTGCTTAAGCAGCTAATTCAAGGCTTTGGCTTGAATTGGAGATGTTGCTTATATTTCAACTCCGATTTAAGCTACAGTACACGAGAATCACACAATTCCGCATCTCTCGGCACAATAAAATTATTTTGGACAATATTCGACTTAACCACTTATTCACCAAAGCTACAGACAGATATCTATAAATATTATAAAAGAAAATCCTCCGCCGCGTCTGTCAGTCTGTTCGCGATAAGCACCAAAACTATAGGACGGATTTTTATGCGGTTTTCGCCAATAGATAGAATAATTCATGAGGAAGGTTTAGGTATATAATTTGTCAAGGTTTTGAGTAAATGGGTTGGAATATCGATAATTGTTGGAAAAGTCAAGCCTGGGGAAGTTTCAACGAAGACGCTGCCTGATACCTTTGAGATATAAAACATCCATGCATGGTGGAATAATCCTCTTTTATAGAACTACAAAAAAGTCCGCAATAGAATATATATATATATATCTTTTAAGGATAGCTTTGTTACGAACAATGCGGTATTCGGAAAGCTATTTAGACGAGTACAGTATTGATCCTTTAGTTAGCTTAATGCACATTATTATAATGTTTTATACAATATGATTTAAATGAGTATGTTATGGGTTGTCGCGAAAAATTAACGCGCGTTAAAATAACGTATATAAAGAAATATTTTATTTTGTTTAAAATGTTTATAATATCTACATAATGAAATACATTAAAATACTTCATGTAGTGTAAACATTAAGTTACATTTAAATGTAATCACATAGTGTGCGCATCAAACTGATAAGGCATGATATGCTCTACCACCTGTGCGAAGCCGGTCCGATAGTAGATATATAAAATAAGAAAAAAATTAAAACAGAAACTTTTAATACAGAGATGCTGATATAAACAAACACTCGGCGCATGCGCTGTGCATCTGCAACATGACCTTCAACCTTGACCTTGATAACGTTACGTACGTTTCGCTTTAGCGTGAATCGTTTCGTTCTGAGCATCTCAAGACTAGCAGTCCTAATAATATATTTATATTTGATGACGTACCTCCTGTACCCCCGCACTTCGGGGGAGGTGGGAAGACTGACGGCCCTCCTCCGGCGATCCCCGCTGGCGTTGTTGCCCATAGCAGAGGCTAGAGCAGACTAGACCACCTGGCACCCTCCGTCGGGGAAAAAACGCACAATGGGAGTCATCTGGAGGGGAGGACCCTCGGCACGCGCCTCCGCGAGGGGAGAGGATAATTGTTTCTGCCACCGCTCCGGAAGGGTTCATAACCATCTGGGTATCTGGAGGAACGGAGGACATCGTACGGAACGTCCTGGCAGGATCCCCAAAGTAGACATACGCCATAATCGGAGTTACCAGCGGTATAACATGAAAAAAGTCATGAGGAGAGCCAACAGAAGTGGAAACACAAAACTTAGGAATTACTGTGTTCATTCTTGAATTACAAAATCAACCATAGACCAAATTATTTAAATTTAAATTATTAACCTACAAGCGACCCGATCCGGCTTCGCACGGGTATGTTGAATATGTCGATTAGATTTAAATGTAACATGCATGAAGTATTTTAATATATTTTATTATGCAGTTATTATTAACATAAAAACAAAATAAAATATTCCTATATATACGGATTTATTTTCACACGTTCATTTTTTGCGATAATTTCTATAATTATAAAAACAAAAATATTTTATTTTATATTAATATTATTATATTTATTAAAAAACATTATAGTAATGTGTATGAAATGCTTAAGGTAACTAAAGTATTTACGTTAATAAGGATTAATACTGTACTCTTCTAAATTGCTTTCCAATTATCGCATTGTACGTAACCAATTCTTTTGAAGATATAATGGGTGTAGTGAGCTATCTTTAGAAGATAAATATATTTCTATTGCGGACTTTTTTGTAGATCTATAAAAGAGGAATATTCCACCATGCATTGATTTGCTATTTCTCAAAGGGATTTGGCAGTGCCTTCGATAACATTTCCCAGCCGGCTAGATTTTTTCCAACGCTTCCAACAATTATCGTTATATTCCAACCAAATCTCACAAAACCTTGACAAATTATGTACATAAACCTTTCTCATAAATCACTCAATTGTTGAAAACCGCATAAAAATCCGTGCAGTAGTTTTTGAGTACCTCCAACAGAAAAACTTACATGGCGCAGGACTTTGTTATTACAATATGTATAGATAGGTACTGACGCTCCGAACATTAATTGTATACATTTTCAAGTAGTTTATTTACTAATCAATACAAATGATGGGCTGCAGAAGCTCAATACAAAATATCAGTACAAGTTAATAGAAATAATAATATTTGTATTATTGATATTGTACTGGCGACCCGTTCCGGCTTTGGATGCCTATTATATATTTTATTATGCCTATATGTTTTGTTTGCCTAATGTATTTTATAATGTAGGTATTATAAACAAAAAAAGATCACTGAGAACAGACAGACAGACACGGCCAATGACTTTGTTTTATAATATGTATAGATGGATAGATGAGAGATATTAGGCAGCGTCTTCGAAGAAACATCCACGGGGCTATAGTTTTTCCAACATTTCCGACAATTATCGTTATATTCCAACCAATTTACACAAAACCTCGACAAATTATATACCTATACCTTCCTGGTGAACCACTCTATTTATTGGTGAAAACCGTATGAAAATCCGTGGAGTAGTTATTGAGTTTACCGTGAACAGACGCGGGCGAGGACTGTTTTATAATATGTATAGATTCTATAGTTGAAGGATACTTAGATGGTTTGTATATCAATCTTTTCAACTAAATAAATTATCTTGCCTGAAGCGGGATTTGAACCTGGGTCCTTTGCCACTGAGCTACCTCGTTAGGTACCTATCTTCTACAACTAAAAGTTAAAAACCCTTATTACCTTCATTAAAATAAAAAAAAGTTAAAATAATCAGTCATGAGGACTGAATGTGAAAACACAAATCTTAGGAATGATCGTGCTCTTTTTGAATAATGAGGGCAAGGCTCTTTGATGAATTGTAGAGTCCCGAAATAACAAGAAGAATATTGAACTTCTTAAAAGATAATAAGATAACTCAAAGTTGTAAGACAAACTAAAATAGATTACCAATCTTCTATAGAGGCTGGGTGAGCCCAAAATGTCTGCAGATCCAAACGTAGCTGTTAACAAGTTAAGTAATCTATCTCCTAGAGATTCTTGTCGTGAATACTATTCAGCTATTACTTTTTTTAAATTATTTTATTGAATTGTACAACTGTAATATATACATCTAGTACAAGTATGAATAAATAAATACATGAAAGGACATGTAGAGGGAATACCCATTAGCAGCACTCTAATAACATTTCTATTATAAAAGGTCCTGAGGCCATCTTCTCTTCACACGCCTAGGAGGCATGTCCGGGATGGAATTGGATTCAAGGATGGAAACTAGTGGGTTTGGATGGGCCTGGAGTTTATTATGGAATGATAGGTATCTGGAATGGGCTAAATCGGTAACATATGGAACGTTCAGGTCGTTATGGATGGTTTTATTTGTGACAAAATAAGGAGCGTTTAGGATTTTGCGAAGGATTTTGGATTGCAAGGATTGAATACGAGAGGATTGATCTAATATGTGGATTAGATGGTTCAAGGATTTGATGGTTTGGTGGAGCCCCATAGTTCAATTCCGGTATTTCTTTAAAATTAGTAAATAAACTGTTGGATGTAAAAAAACCGCCCAACTTACACCTGGCTTACTGCTCTATCCCTTTGGAACTTAATAATGATGCTTAGATAACCCAAAGCCTAGATGCCGATACCAACAATCTCTGCTTACAAACTTCTGTCTAAACCCGCCAGATCACTCTTCACGAAATATTCCCACCCTGTCTAAACCTTATAGGAAATCGTTCGTTACTAAGCCCATCTTGAACTTCACCATCACATGCCCAATATTTACTGGGTCCAAGCTCCGTAATTCTGCGTTGCGTAATCTCCTATATTCTCGAGTAGTCTCCTTGGGTCTATATTCCTTTGCTATTGAGGTGGAGCCATCTATATAACCTAGACCTATAACTAGGGGCAAAATGGGTATCTAGACGAGTAGCACAACGGGTAGAAGAACAGAACAGTTAGGCTCAGGTGAACATGTGCTCCACACATCACACCATCTCGAAGTAGAACCTAAAGCATGCAACCAGCCGAGCTAAGGAGAAACCACAACCACGAAAAGGTTTGAGGTAAGCACAACATGCCATTCACAAATGACAAATCAGTAATTATTAGTATCATAATTATTTTACCATTATATCATACTATCATAATATATTTTATTCTATTTAACTTTATTACCATCTTTGCATTATATACAGTCCTATATAAAACCAGACTGGGAACGTACCATAACCCTTAAAAAGGGGTGGTATCTGCTCTACTTTAAACATGAACAAAGTTATCATTATTTAATGAAGTTAAGTGACATGTAACCAGTATAACCTGAATCATTCCATCTGTGCTTAATCATGACATAGCACTCAGGGGGTACAACATCCAGGGCACGGTAGTACATCCATTGGATCCATCACGCGATCCAGCCCTTGAAGATATTAATGTTACTTTTGAGTCCTCTAGTTCCGATTTGTCAAGGACCTCTCGTGCCGAAGACATCCTTCTCCGGAGGTTTCGTGTCCGGTCCACATTCGTTTCCTTTCTCCATTGTGCTAGATCTCGAATCGGTTTTGGATGTTAACAGCTCCCATTTAAAAGTTTTCCCCCCTCTTTAATATGAACTGTATACTTTGGTATTTTAGTTCCAGGAATGAATATTATTATATTTTTTCAATATCTTCCTTTTTTTTTTTCAAACCCAAAACTCGCCACATCACACTTAATGTAATCTTGCCACCTACAAAAAAGTAGGGAAAAAATAAATAAAAAGTATGATATCAAACTGATCTGCGAGAATATTTATTCGATTAATAGCCGTGAATCAAACATGTTGGATCTGAAGACCTTCATTGGGTTCACCCAGTCACTATCCTTAATTAGGGGATCTTGACCAAGCCAACTATCTGAACCGTACATTCTTTGACTTGCCCTATCTTAATGGGTTGTAGTGCTACAGTGTTTGTTTTAATTTAAATTAACTTGAGTTAAATTTTAACTCAATCTTCTCACCAATGCCTCAGTTTACCCCTCAGAGGTTTCCCGGTCGGCACAACGCTTACTAAATTTTTAAGAATTCTTTCGTTGCTCAGCCCAGCAACTTTACAAGCCCATCTTAATCTTCGCGAAGCTATCACTTGAGCAATATTTACTGGATGCATGCTTCGCAATTCCGCGTTATGTAATCTCCTATATTCACCTCTGGTCTCATCCTTTTTCGGACCGAATATTCTAGGTATCACCTTATTTTCGAATACCTTTAGACGTTGTTCATCCTTAAGCAGAAGTTTCACGTCCGTAGAGAAGAGATGGAAGGATGAAGGTTTTATAAATTCTGATTTCTATTTTTCGCGAGCTTAGTAATGCTGAGACCAAATAGTAACAAGCATTTCCATCCTTTAATTTCACCTTTATTTCCTCTTGGATTTCATTTGTTCTAGTTAGCGTAGACTCTTAGTACTTAAACTCCCCCACCTATCTACAAAATCCTCTCCATTTATTTTTTATCTTTATTTAATTGCCTGATTTAAGAAAATTGGAATTAAAAGAATAAATTAGATTTTTTAAATGTGTTTGTTGAAATTCACAACTGTATACTGATTTCATCAAGTAAATATAATGAAAGATCAATCATGTCCCGAGATAAAGGCAAGTAGAGAAAATACCCAGTGGTAGTACTCGAATAAAAAAGTTCAACTTATAAGGTCACGAGGCACTTCGGAGGATTATCAGGAATTTAAGAGGTTGCGAGGTTTGAAACAAGTTTGAGTTGAAATGAAGTTTGTCATGAAAAGATCAGATTCGGATCGAATCAGCAACAAAGGGGACATCAAGGTCATTATGGATGACTTTGTTTACTTAACAAAGTAAGGAGCATTGAGGATTTTATGAAGGATTTTAGATTGTAAAGATTGAACACGAGAAGAATTAGATGACTTAGTGGAGCCCCTAAAGCTCTATTCCGTAAGTCTAGATGGGTCTAATGATTGTCATGTATGTGAGTCTTTTGTAATTGGGAGCTAATAGCGATTGTCTAATAAATTATTTAAATTTCAACTCTGTAAACTTCACAAACACTATATACATATGCATATACACAGGACAATGGGTGTGCATGTAGGATATTTGTCCGAAATCATAGGCAAAATAAGATAAGAGTTTTTAGATAGTTGAAACTTTATTACGATAGTTGCTAAAAAAAATGACAAAATAAAAAAACTGTACTTCTACAACTCATGAATGGTTTAGGGCTGAGTATTTGAGTGTTGTTTCTAAGCCAACTGTTTTTCAGGGAGTGTCATATTCAATTGCCAGACTTATTTCCCAATTATGTGTGTACACTTTACAGGTGCTGGGTGAACCCAAGGGATGTATACAGATCCCATTGTGATTTGTCCTAGATCAAGTTCAACCGCCAGATATCCCCCTTTTATTTCAGGTATCCACTTTTAGAGGCTGGGTTAGCCCAGGGAGGGTCATAGATCCTATATGATCCATTTACGGCGGCTTTTTTTTTTTTTTTGTTCCCCCTTCCTGCCATTGCTGGCATACGGGGTTCTTTCTCCGGCAGCTAACAGATTAAATAAAAGTCTTGTATGCAGCGGGATTTGAACCAGAATTTTCGGTATGGCAACCCAGTGCTCTACCACTGAGCCACTCCGCTCCCTAAATTAATTAATTAAATACATAAAGTTAATAATTAGTATCGAAATGACAATAAGGAATTATCGCCACCTTATTGTTCTTATATGAAATAATGATCGAGTTTCTCTGGGAGATATTGTTGATGAAAACTGAGTATCAACTCATTATAACTTGATTGGGTGGAGTAGGGCGCGTTGTTTCGAACCTCGTTGGGCAGAACCAGAGTCATTAGTGAGACCATTGTCTACTTCCTAATTAGGGGTCATTAAATGTTTGAGGCGGGTCTTCTTATCATTGAACCCCTTCTAAATACAGTCCAAAGTTCTAAATATATATTTATGATATAGATATTTATATTTAGAACTATAATATTATATAATAAAATATTTATTTAATTTATATTTAAACAAATCGGAAGTGAAATAAATGTTCACAGATAACAATAAATTGTTACTCCCTAAAAAGATTAACAACATGAAGGAAAGGAGTTGGTTGAGGGAGCATGGTGACTTCCTAAAAACAAGCAGACCCTAAGTAGCTTTCCCAGGTAATTTCAGGTATATGTAAACCTACACAGGTCACCCAGATCGCTAGTCTGGAACTCTACCAATTGAGCTATCCCGGCTCTATCAGGCTCGCTCCCCGGTCATGGTCATTTCCTTTCTTTTCTCTGATCCCATGTCCCCGCGATCTCGCAATTTGCGATGTATACGAGGGGAAGAATGTTCATTGAACATTTATTTAATTCGGGAGTCCGAGGGATAATGGCTACTAACAAATAACATACCATTCTCGAAAAATCACAATAAAGTGATTAGAGTGGTTTGGACATCTACTGAGGATGGAGAGTAATAGAATACCCGAAATGACCCTGCACTGGTGCCCTGAAGGAAGAAGAAGAGGACGACCAGGAACGTGATGGATGGACCAAGTCCAGGAAGACACGGGAGGATATGGCCTGAATCAAACGGGGAAACTCTCAATAAATTACAAATAGAAATGGAAACTGATACTGCAAAGTTTCCTGTTTCTTTTCCCTAGCCCTGAAGATGGACTAAGGTCTATATCTTTGGCCGAAACGTCGGCACAATAAAATAAGATATTTTTATTTTGTGTAATCATTGACTCTACTCCCTCATTATTTCATAACATTATTAGAATAATCAGCTATTTTCTAGCAAAATATAAATGAAAATATTTAACGATTTGAATAGGTACTTTGGTCGATATGGTTCTAACTTGTTCTTTCGTGTACTGGATATAGGATATTATTTTAAGAACAGGACGGATTTAGGAAGCCGGAGTATTCTGAGTTAGAACAACTGAATCCATAATTCTCCTGGCAATGAATCGAAGGGAAATAGAACCGAATATAAAAGTTGTTCGAAGCTGTGACATTATGTTAGTCATAAAGCTATTCGTGTTTATGGTTCACTCACTATAATATCGGTGTAGAGGCTATTTGGGTTCGGGTTGTTATATCACTCAGTGTGCTTGCTTCTAGCTATTTTAAGATCTGTTCCTGGAAGTAATTTTAATTTGAAATTCAAAAAGAATATTGATTATTTTAAATTAAATTTTAAAAATACACACACCCTCACACAAGACTGAAAAGACAAGAAACAGCTCGACGCTTCCGACTACTTCAACACATACTAGACAAACGCTCAAAGCTTCAAATCAATTACAAAAGACTTATTTATGTTACTGTTATAAGACCTATATGGACTTACGGAATTGAACTATGGGGCTCCACCAAACCATCAAATTCCTCTCGTACTCAATCCTTGCAATCCAAAATCCTAAACGCTCCTTATTTTGTGACAAATAAAACCATCCATAATGACCTGAACGTTCCATATGTTACCGATTTAGCCCATTCCAGATACCTATCATTCCATAATAAACTCCAGGCCCATCCAAACCCACTAGTTTCCATCCTTTGTTCCAATTCCATCCCGGACAATCCTCCTAGGCGTCTGAAGAGAAGATGGCCTCGAGACCTTCTATAATAGAAATGTTGATAGAGTGCTGCCAATGGGTAGTGCCTCTACATGTCCTTTCATGTATTTATTTATTCATAGAGCCCTTGTACTAGATGTATATATTACAGTTGTACAATTCAATAAAATAATTAAAAAAAAAAAAAAATGCACACCAGGGAAATTTAATCGTCCGGAAAAAAAAAGTACTTGAAAGAGGGCAAAAAGGCAGTGTAAACAGTAACATCTGCTGAAAGCTCTCAAAGCCCCAGTTTTTTCTATCTTTCAATTTTTTTTACTTTACCAAAAGAAAAAAATAACGTATCCATCGAGAAGCCTTTACAGAATATTCTTTGATACTGAGAGATTAGCTCTGCTCAAGCTACTTCTGCTTAGCCAAGAGCATGATCCGTTTAATATTATTTATTATTTTCCTTTGTATAAGCTCAATGTATTTTTCAAGATTTTAATCATTTCTATTGGCCAGTATTGGAATTAACCGTGCCGGGTTCAAATCCCGCTGGCTGGCAAACTTTTATTTAGTATGTTAATCAAGCTGGAGATGGATGGGATCTAAGACCATCATGGGGCTCAACCGGGCTCTACAAAGTGGGTACCCAAGAAAAGGGGCAACATCTGGCGGTCGAGCATGATCTAGGACAAATCCTGCACAAAGGTTGTCCAAGAAACAGTACGGTCTCTACCATGTACTGGACCTCATACCCTTCGTGGGTTATAGTGGAACAGGTTTTTTTCTTTTATTCATATTTAATAATAATTTCATACTTGTATAGTAAAATGTTTTGTAAATACGGAAAACGCTTTCTTTCTTTCGGATATTCCATGACACGTCCTAAGGCTTACGTGGAACAACAACAATTCTACTTACTTCTACTAATACAAACACAACAGGACATTTTTTAGATTTATTTCTAAAATATAAATTATTTTAAAGTATAGGATGATTTTTTTGTTGTAAAAATTGTACTCAAATTCGATATTTTGCGGTCCATCATTGTTTTATCCTACCTTTTATATTATATGTATATATAAAGTTGGCTGTACTCCAGGATACAGTCACTACCATGTACTGAACCCCAGACCCTTCAAGGGTTGTAGTAGTACAGCTTGAAATAATGGATTAACCTTATTTTATCAAGTATTTTATGCTTTAAATTACTTCCATATAAGATAAGTGAAGTGTCTAAAGTTTGATATGGAGCGAACTGTGATGTTTTGGTTGGCATAACAAACTACTGATCGCTGGTTCGTAGCCCGGCAGGTGGCCCTAGGATTTTTTTAAAGTGAGTTAACATATGCTTGGTTACGCCGTCCTTCGGAAGGGACATTAAACAGGGGTCCCGAGCCTGTACGATGTCAGGTACTCGTTAAAAATCCCTATCCTAATAAAACCTGGATAGGCAAAATTTAGAGCTTCCACTGTAGCATCGTCCGATTAGCCATAGCAGCATAAAGTGACCTTAAATAAACAAACGATAAAGTTTGATACAGTTTTAATTAGTGTTTATAAGATTAAAACAATTTTATTATTAACACTGATTCAATTTTTGGTAATTATTCCGCAGGTTGTCCCTTCCAGTTGAGTCACAACAAGTTTTAACTTTTCGATAGTTTCCCTTTAAAATTGTCCAAAATTGCAAGTTATCATGAACTTTAATATTGTCTTTATATATACTAATATGTATCGTTCCTTTCATTTACATATAATAAAGTTGTAAATTTCAATGAATAAATTATAAAACAAAAATTATCGATGTATCGATGTAGAGGAGAGATAATGCTGAACCCCTCGGAAACAAGTAAATTAGCTTAGCATTATCTCCTTTTGATGTTGCACTCTAAGACCATTACCTGTACCAAAGCCATCCGCCCTTCCCCCACCAAATCTAACTCACTAACTCAGTTATTGCCTGAGTTAGCGAAAACATTTCCCTTCCAATCGAACAACTAAATGCCCTGTCAGGGAGAGTTTGGTTGTTCCATTGGAGAGAGTACGGTTTAACTAAACTTGAAAATAATGGAGAGCTTTGAAATATAAATTATAACTCGAAAAAATAAATCTGATATGATATCGTTCGTATTTAAGAATGTTCGTGTAAGATATGCTGCTGTGCATAATTATTAATTAAAGCAATTGGAAATTGAAGTGAATTCGGAAATGATCAGGGAGAACAGTCGCTTTGTTTTTATTTGTAAATATACCTAATTTATAACGTATCTCACATCGACAGTTAATAAAAAATAAATAAACATATTCCGCACAACTTTAGGATTTTATACCTTTACTCTTGAGATAAGAGCGGCAGTTCTCGGGAAGGAGCGATCAACTCAAGATGGAAGAAACTGGATGGAGCGATGGTTGAGAAATAGCCAGTCACCTACAGCGTACCTCTTTCTTTGTAAGTAGTTTTATAAGTTATCTTTGTTACCATGATCAGCACAAATAATGTTATTGAATAATTATTGTTATTTAATAAACAACTCCTGATCAGTCAACCTTGGGAGAAGAGAGGGATATGTCATTTTTTTTATTAATGATATAGAATTACTATAAATTAAGTATAACGATCTCAGGGTGGCATCAGATTTTATTATTTAAATATAATTCAGATCAATGGAACTGACTTTTCCTCGAGATCATAGCTCGGGCAGTGAAGCCAATATAGCATTTTATGTATATTGAATAGATGAATCTTTCGCACTTATTATCACTAATTCTATCCTCAACAATTGCAGGGAGGTGATTCTTCTAGTCACACTCAACCGCCAGATTTCCCCCTTATTTTGGGTACCCACTTTATAGAGGTTAGGTGAGCCCCATATCCCGCCGCAAACAGACTAAATAAAAGTAACTGCTTGCAGCAGGATTTGAACCAGGATTTCCGGCATGGCTACTCAGTGATCTACCACTCACCCACTCCGCTCCTACAAACGCTCTAAGGTCCCAATTAATTACAAAAGACGCATATACATGACTATAATTAGGCCCATCTGGACTTACGGAATAGAACTTTGGAGGTCCACTAAGCCATCGAATTCCTCTCGTATTCAATCCTTACAATCCAAAATCCTACGTAAAATTCTCAATGAACTTAACGTCCCATTTGTTGCTGATTTGGACTGAATCCGATATCAATCTTTTCATGACAAACTTCATTCCCCCCTCAAACCCACTAATTTCAGACCTAGAAACCTCTTCAATTACTGATAATCTTCCGAGGTGACTGAAAAGAATGTTGCCTCGTGACCTTCCAAGTTGAACTTGTTATTTGAATACTATCTTTTTCTTCTTAGGGTGCGTAGGGTTCTTATTTTGGGTACCCACTGCATAGAGGTTAGGTGAGCCCCAGGAGGGTCCTAGATCCCATATCATCCATATCCGACTGCTAACATATCTACTCCACTCCATAAATAAATGGCATGGCTATATACTAATACTAGTAGAACCTAACTCCTGAGGCAACGAGAGGGCGAACGCTTAGGAAAAGAAAAGGGACGGAATCAAGAGAATAGGATTGACTTCCTGAAGGGGGCGGGTAATGAAACGTAAAATGTAATTACGAGTGGTTTCGGATCAAAGAACTTCTGTTACTGGCGTTTCTGAACCCCCGGCTCTCGAAGGTGGGGTTGAGAGAAGGTGGATCCTTGCACTGGTGGGATGTGGGAGTATGGTCAGGTATGGCGGTGTGGTCAGGATGTTACAATCTAGCTGTATATACCCTCTTCAGAAAACTTTCATCAACTAAATATATAATCAACTATATATTTATAGTTATATATATCAACTATATATAATAACTATATATTTCCTAAAAACCTAAATAGGGACAT
The DNA here is from genome assembly GCA_964056705.1 of Troilus luridus. Taxonomy (NCBI): domain Eukaryota; kingdom Metazoa; phylum Arthropoda; class Insecta; order Hemiptera; family Pentatomidae; genus Troilus; species Troilus luridus. Next base: position 58,969 of record CAXKTH010000058.1, read on the forward strand.
CTTGAGCATGATTGCTGACACAGAAACGTTTTTAGAACGTATAGATACTTCAGATAGTCATAAGAATGGGATTAGGAATAGTATAGCTGGAAAGATTAACAATTTTATGAAAGGCAAGAATAGGCATGGTGATATTATAGATAAGACTATAAGGAAAGATTTGAAGGATTTTGTAAGATTTAAAAACAAGAACCGTGATATATATGTGGTCAAATCTGATAAATCGAAGAAAGTAGTTATTATCACTAAGAGAATGTATATAGATAAGATGCATTCGCTGCTCAATGATCCCTGCACTTATCGAATGCTCAATAAAGACCCACTTGTTAATATAACCAATAAAATTAATAAGTATGTTGAAAAATTATACATGAATAAATATATTGATAAGGCTTCCAAAACTAAATTAACTACTTATGCCCCGCAGCATCCTAGAATATATGGGTTGATTAAATTGCATAAAGATAACAAACCACTCAGACCGATTGTAAATAATATTAAGGGACCTTCTTACAAGCTTGAAAAATTCTTTAAACCTTCCTTAGATAACCTGTACAATAATAACCCGTACGATGTAAAAAATGCATTTGATGCTAAAAATGGGATTGTTGATTTGGAAACGATAGAAGAGAATGAACGACTTATAAGTTTTGATGTAGTCTCTTTGTTTACCTCGGTGCCACTTGAAATGGTTTTTGAAGTCATTTCCAATGAATGGGAGCATGTTGAACCTTATACATGCATAAAGAATAAGGTTACGTTTATAGAAGGGCTAAAAATAATTTGTGAGAATGGATTTGTAAAATATGATAATAAGATTTAGCGACAATTAACAGGTTTACCTATGGGTGGTGTCTTGTCCGTTACGCTTAGTGGCATCCTTATGAACAAATTGCTGGATGATGTTATCAATACTACCAACATCAGGCCGAGATTAATCATGAAATATGTGGATGACCTATTGCTTGTGTTGAAAGAGGATGAGATTGACAGGTTTTATGAGGGTCTTAATGGATTTCATAAAAATATCAAATTCACGTATGAGCTGGAAACCAATAATAGGATTAGATTCTTAGATATGTATGTCAATAAAGATAATGGATTTTTGAGAAAGATGTGGACGAGGAATGAAAACAGTAGCCAACGTATATTGAATTTTATATCGAATCACCCTAAACATATGTTAATAAATAACCTTAAAAACAGCATCTTTAAAGCCATTAAACTTACTGATTTAAAATATATAAGCTCTGTGAAGGATACTATTTGCACGTTGTTCGAAATTAATTTGTACCCTGCATTCCTCATCAAAAAATATTGGAATTTGAACTATAACAAGATTCACAATAATAACCAAGCTGCTGGTGATAGAGATCTTGCATCGTCGGGGGGTGGTGCCGCTAGGATGGATAATGTGAATGGTGTCTTTTTTGCCTGCAATTATATTAAGGGCCTGTCAGAACGGGTTAGTGATGTATTTAAAGAGTACGGTGTTAGCAATATTAGGCTTGCGAATAGAATTACTAACAAGATAAGTAAATTTTATACGCCATTGAAGGATAGGATACTAACACAGCAACAATCGGATGTAGTGTATGAGATTAGCTGTTTGCAATGTCCTAAGATATACATTGGTGAAACATCACAATTGCTGCACAGAAGAATGTATCAGCATCAGTATGATTGTAAGAATATTGGTAGCAAGGAACCTAACACAGCATTGGCCCAGCATACTAAAGCCTGTAAGCATCAATTTGATTTTGGAAATGCTAGAGTGATTTATTAGGAGAGTGATAGCTCTAGAAGAAAAATGTTCGAGGCGATGCAGATTGCGCATAAGATTGACATTGCAGTTTTTTTTTTTTTTTTTAAACAACAAAACAACTTTATTTGCAATTTTACATATACAAGCAGTATTTGTGAATACATGTTCCGGACTACCTTTACATGTTTAAAGACAGTGATTTTAATTAATTACAGTTGCCTTTTATAAATAAGTTTCACAATAGCAGGAAAAATGTAGAAAAAACCAGCTTAAGACAAAAAAGAAAAAAAATAATAATACTAATATAATAAATAAATAAAAATGATAATAATAAAGTAAACATATATAATAATAATAATTACTTAGAAAATAAATGAATAATTGAAAAGAACTATAAAATAAATACAGATAACTTGATTACAATATCTGCAAATGGTGATTTATTAAGAAAGAAGTATATGTTTTGTTCTTTTGTGCGTGTAGCGTCGTAGCGAATGTTTGTCATAGTTACCGATTTCTCGGATTAATGGGTTTTCGGAAGCTGGAGTTTTTTCAAAGTATGTTTTTGTTTGGTCTGAAACATATTGTTTAATAGTGGGGAGTTCAAGATCTCTAAGCATAGTCGATATTTTCGTGTAGCGGGGATAATTATTGATAATCCTCATGCATAGGTTTTGTACCCTTTCAAACTTTCGATAATTTGTGGCGCAGGTTGAACTCCAGACAGGAGAGGCATAGGTTATCAATGGGCGGATTACTGTTTTGTAAAGGATTAATTTGTTTT
>CAXKTH010000059.1:0-149000 GCA_964056705.1 Troilus luridus
GTCATACTCGGTTCTTAAATAGGACTAAATATATAAAGGCAATTTTAAAACGGAACATAATTTTTAGTTTTCAGCATGGATAACTTGAGTATTTCTATTATTGCATATATATCATTTCACAAATGGACCACCTAACCAGAATTTTTAGAATTCATAAGGATTATATTATTTAATTTAGCAAGCTCTATTAATGTTAACTACTAAAGCCATGATGAAGAATGAAGAATAGAACAAGAATGAATTAACCCATTAGTTAAAGAAAATTCAATTTATGCAATGCCTTAGTATTTAAAGCGCGAAAGTAACAATTACACAATAATGAATTTTTTGTGTCCAGGTTTGATTAGACATGAAAAAAGTTGTAGCTGTAGATTGGAATGTTTTTATTATTTAACCCCTTTAGTAGACTGAGAAACTAAGATTATTAAGCAGAAGAAAGAGATAATCATTTTAGTAATTTGAATGGAAGACGGTTTTTAAGGTAAATCATAAACCAATCTAAACCGTTCAAAAAGCGGTAGTATGGTTATTTTTGAAGGAAAATTACTTATTAGTCATACTCGGTTCTTAAATAGGACTAAATATATAAAGGCAATTTTAAAACGGAACATAATTTTTAGTTTTCAGCATGGATAACTTGAGTATTTCTATTATTGCATATATATCATTTCACAAATGGACCACCTAACCAGAATTTTTAGAATTCATAAGGATTATATTATTTAATTTAGCAAGCTCTATTAATGTTAACTACTAAAGCCATGATGAAGAATGAAGAATACAACAAGAATGAATTAACCCATTAGTTAAAGAAAATTCAATTTATGCAATGCCTTAGTATTTAAAGCGCGAAAGTAACAATTACACAATAATGAATTTTTTGTGTCCAGGTTTGCTTAGACATGAAAAAAGTTGTAGATGTAGATTGGAATGTTTTTATTATTTAACCCCTTTAGTAGACTGAGAAACTAAGATTATTAAGCAGAAGAAAGAGATAATCATTTTAGTAATTTGAATGGAAGACGGTTTTTAAGGTAAATCATAAACCAATCTAAACCGTTCAAAAAGCGGTAGTATGGTTATTTTTGAAGGAAAATTACATATTAGTCATACTCGGTTCTTAAATAGGACTAAAAAAAGAAAGGCAATTTTAAAACGGAACATAATTTTTAGTTTTCAGCATGGATAACTTGAGTATTTCTATTATTGCATATATATCATTTCACAAATGGACCACCTAACCAGAATTTTTAGAATTCATAAGGATTATATTATTTAATTTAGCAAGCTCTATTAATGTTAACTACTAAAGCCATGATGAAGAATGAAGAATAGAACAAGAATGAATTAACCCATTAGTTAAAGAAAATTCAATTTATGCAATGCCTTAGTATTTAAAGCGCGAAAGTAACAGTTACACTATAATGAATTTTTGTGTCCAGGTTTTATTAGACACAGAAATAGCTATGTAGCTGTAGATTGTAATGTTTTTATTATTTACCCCTTTAGTAGACTGAGAGAATAAGATTATTAAGCAGAAGACAGACATAAGCTTTGTAGTAATCTGAATGGGAGACAGGTTGTAAGGTAAATCATAAACCGTTCTAAACCGCTCAAAAAGCGGTAGTATGGTTATTTTTGAAGGAAAATTATATATTATTCATACTCGGTACTTAAATAGGACTAAATATATAAAGAATATATTAAAAAGGAACATAATTTTTAGTTTTCAGCATGGATAATTTGAGTATTTGTAATATTGCATATATTTCATTTCACAAATTGATCACCTAAACAGATTTTTTAGAATTCATAAAGATTATTTTATTTAATATAGCAAACTCTATTAATGTTAACTACTAATGCCATGATGAAGAATGAAGAATAGAAGAAGAATGAAATAACCCATTGTTTTAAGAAAATTCAATTTATGCAATGCCTTAGTATTTAAAGCGCGAAAGTAACAGTTACACTATTGCTACGGGCTACTGGGTGTAAAATGGAATAAACTATTACTTAATTCAAGAATCTAATATTTATTAACAAATTAACAAGAATACAATGAGATTATTTAAAACAGTTATATTATTAAACTAATATCAATATACAATAATAATATTCTACTAAATGTTATCTAATTTCTAAGATAATATACAAATAATATAAGATATTGTTTATACTAAGTAACTAAACTATTTATATAAATTTGTAAAAATACAATAATATTACACTATAGTTTACAATTACAAATTAACACTTACAGTTCGCTAACTAAAGTCCACCGACCGTAAGACTCTTCAAATATGACAAACTGCCACACAGTTTATTACACTTATTACACGGTCACTAATTGTCACTGTTGCTCACTAAGCACTTATTACAGACTGATACTAATACTAACTAACTCACACACACTGCCACTAGTTAACGACTGCTACTCACTGGCTTATTACAGACTCGTCTTATTACTACTCTTCTTATTACTGACTGCGGCGGCCAAAACAGCTCGCCTTTTTATATAGGCAAGGGAGATTGGGGTGGGGGCACCTAGAACATTCCGGGCCGATCGAGTAGGCTCTACGACATTCTATAATCCCTTCCGCTTAATCCCATTGTTTGCCTAATCCTCTCAGCCGTCCTCATCCCCGCTCTGACCGTAACACTGCCCCCTCCTTAAAAGTGCTCTGCCCCAGAGCATAGTCCGGAGAAATCGGGCGGTTATGAGCTTCCCTCGATGGAGACGCATTTCCTTTCCAGGGGTTGAACGTGCACACCAATATGGCGACTCCAGAGTTGGCGAATATCTGTTCAAGCATGTTCCTGACAACCTTCCACTCCAGGCCGTCATATCCACAGCCCAACTTAGGGATCGCGAGCTTGGTGACACGCAGTCTCAGAAGCTTACTCCGCAGGTCGTCGAGGCTTCGCCGCAGTGCGTCATATGTGGGCTTCTGATCAGTAGCACACTTGGTAACTAAGTAGAACAGGTGTCGTCCTTCGTGCGTATGGTGGAGTGCTTTCCCGACGCTTGGTCCTTGGCGTTCCAGTTCCTTAGTTCCAGCAAACTTCTTCCTGAAGACCGTTGCAATCCCTCGGGAAGTCCTCAGATCTTCGGCGACACAATGGGCCAGAGAATAGTCCGCGGGTAACGAGAAGATATCTCTGTATACCATCTGAGTTACTCCACGGAAACCTTGTACCTTAGGTTGTGCAACTGATACCTTACTGGTCTCCACGTTGTTGAGGTTCCTGACTTGCTGGTCTTTTGTCGGGCCATTGTCTCCTTTGTATGGGGCCAGTCTATTAAAATGGACTACCCTGGGTTTTCCTTTTGGCTGCTTTCTGATCCTAAAGATGACGTCGTTTATCCTATTGATGATCTCAAACGGGCCATCCCAGGAGTTTTGAAGTTTAGGTGAGTAGCCTCGCCTTCTTCGAGGATCATGTAGCCAGACCAAATCTCCAGGTTGGAATCCACCTTTCTCTGCCCTGATGTCGTAACGCTCCTTCATTCTGTCACTGGCTCCCTGGATGTTTACACGAACCTTTTCGTGGATATTATCCATCCGCTTCCGTAGATTCGTGACGTATTCCTCTCCGGCCACTTCCTCATTAGGCTTGAACACGAATTTCAGATCACAAGGCAGACGAAGTTCTCGGCCGAACACCACATTTGCGGGGGTCTGCCCCGTTGCTTCATGGACTGAACTGCGGTAGGCTAACAAGAACAAGTGAAGATACTGGTCCCAGTCCCGCTGATGGTCGGAGACCACTTTAGACAAATATCGACCCATTGTCCTGTTCATGCGCTCCACCATGCCATCCGATTGAGGGTGAAGAGTTGTCGTTCTGGTTTTCCGTATTCCCAGTGCTTCGCACATCCCGGAGAAGACTGCATACTCAAAGTTTCTTCCCTGGTCAGCGTGAAGTTCCATGGGTACTCCAAACCGGCTGACGAGCTGCTTCACAAGTACGTCTGCAACCGTGACTGCCTCTTGATTCGGAAGGGCATACGCTTCCACCCACTTAGAAAAGTAGTCCATGGCCACGAGAATATATCGGTTGCCTTCGTCCGTCACAGGGAAAGGGCCAGCGATGTCGATTGCTATCCTCTCGAACGGTGCTCCCACGTTGTACTTCTTCATAGGGGCCCTCTTTCTTCTTGTTGGCCCGTTAGAAGCCGCACAAGCCGCACAACGCCTGCACCAGTCCAACACATCGTCCTTAAGGTTTGCCCAGTAAAAGCGTTCACGAACTTTTTCCAATGTCCGGTGAACTCCAAGATGGCCGCCAGTTACACCGTCATGTAGTTCCCTAAGCACTTCGGGCACTTTATTCCTTGGAACGATGAGCTGTAGCCTACGCTGATCTCCTTCCGCGTTCACCAATGCCCGTTTCAGCAGCCCGTTGTCCACTACAATGGAGTTCCATTGGGCCCAGTACGTTTTTACAATCTTCGACATTGGAGCCACATCCTGTCAGGTCGGTCTTCCTCGCCCCGATATTTTCCATTCCTTTATTTGTTTTAAGTCCGGGTCCTCGTCCTGTTCCTTTGACACCTCTGTGTCCCGCCAACTGTCGATAACAACCGTTGTCCTCAATACTGTTCCCTGCCTCTCTTCTTGTCGGGAACAATGCCTGCATTCTTCATCTTCACATGGTCTTCTTGACAGCGCATCCGCATTCCTGTGGCTCGTTCCAGAACGATGAGCAGATTCAAAGTCGTACTCTTGAAGGCGCTCGATCCACCTCGCCACTTGTCACTCCGGTGACTTGAATCGCAGCAGCCACATTAGAGCCGCGTGGTCCGTTCTCAACAGGAACCTTCTTCCGTATAGATATTTATGGAAGTGCTCTATGGATTTTACTACTGCCAGAAGCTCTTTCCTTGTGACACAGTAGTTGCGTTCCGGAGCTGAGAGTGCTTTGCTGAAATATCCAATCACCCTTTCTTCTCCGTCTTGGAGCTGAGAGAGGACACTTCCAATGGCGATGTTGCTGACATCTGTGTCAAGTATGAACTTGCCCTCGGGACGTGGATAGCTCAGAATAGGAGCACTACTCAATTTGCTCTTCAGCTCCTCGAAGGATGCCTGGCACTCGTGATCCCAATGGAAAGACCTTTTCTCCTCGGTTAGCCTAGTAAGAGGTTTTGCGATGTTAGCGAATCCTTTCACGTACCTCCGGTAATAGGTGCAGAGCCCGAGGAAACTCCTCACCTGGTGCTTATCTCGAGGTACTGGCCAGTCGGTGATCGCTGCTATCTTCTCTGGGTCAACAGCAACTCCATTGTCTGACACAATATGCCCCAGGTAGTTGACTTGCCTTCGGAAGAGATTAGACTTCTTCGGGTTCAACTTTAGGTTTGCTGCACGCAGTCGTTCGAAGACCTTCTCCAGATTCTTCAGATGGTGAGCGAAGGACTTTCCCAGCACAATAATGTCGTTGATATTTTGAGTATTTCTATTATTGCATATATTTCATTTCACAAATGGACCACCTAAACAGAATTTTTAGAATTCATAAGGGTTATATTATTTAATTTAGCAAGCTCTATTAATGTTAACTACTAATGCTATGATGAAGAATGAAAAATAGAAGAAGAATGAATTAACCCATTGTTTTAAGAAAATTCAATTTATGCAATGCCTTAGTATTTAAAGCGCGAAAGTAACAGTTACACTATAATCAATTTTTTATGTCCAGGTTTGATTAGACATGAAAAAAGTTGTAGCTGTAGATTGGAATGTTTTTATTATTTAACCCCTTTAGTAGACTGAGAAAATAAGATTATTAAGCAGAAGAAAGAGATAATCAATTTAGTAATTTGAATGGAAGACGGTTTTTAAGGTAAATCATAAACCATTCTATACCGCTCAAAAAGCGGTAGTATGGTTATTTTTGAAGGAAAATTATATATTATTCATAGTCGTTACTTAAAAAGGACTAAATGTATAAAGAAAATATTAAAAAGGACATAATTTTTAGTTTTCAGCATGGATAATTTTAGTATTTCTAATACAGTAGAATCCCGATAATTCGTATGGTCAAGGGACTGAAGATTTGGTACGAATTATCGGGAATACCAATTATCGGGAGTACAAAATAAAAAAATGTATTAATACAATTTTTTGAATCTATCGAACCTTCCATCACTTGCACGAAAGTCTTCAATTCCCATTTTTCTGTGAAAACTTGGGCTTTTCCCCTTCAAATATTACCTCCAACTGGTTTGAATTCCTTGCTTGTATGAACCACTTTTTTAAGTTCTCTACAAGTCTGGGAAGTGATTTTGTCCTTGTTCTTCACAATTGATGTGATCGTGGAACCAGGGACGATGAAATGCTTGGATACGTCAATTAGCTTACAGCCACTGGTCACGGCGTTTATGATTTGTTGTTTCTCTTCAATAGAGAGGCTAACGTATTTTGGAGGCATGATAACGTGTCACAACGGTAACAAAATCGAGACTGAATTGTAAAAAAAAGTGTGATTGTAAGAAAAGCTTAATAAAATTCCTAGAACTCCCCTCATTTTCTTTGAGTGAAAACAGTACGAATTACTTATGAGATTTCTAAGAAAACTTGTCTCTCTCACTCGCTCTCCCGTAAAAAACGATAGGATCTAATGTGCCTCTAACAGTACAAACATACTTGTGTTTTAATAATATTATAACCAATACAAATTGAGTGATTTCCTAGAAAGGAAAAACAAATTCATTCTGCTCCCAGGCATATCTGCTTCAATGTTCTCTCCCTCCCTTTCGAAAACAGGACTAAGTAGCGAGATTTTAAAGCTGGAAATACGAATTATATGACGTCATAAGTGACCTCGAGCATAAAAATAATACGAATTACCGAGGGGTCTGAAATGCATTGATTTATACCATTTATCGGGATTTTCTCTGGGGACCGGCAAATTTGTACGAATTAGCCGGAAATACGAATAATCGGGATACGAAATATCGGGATTCCACTGTATTGCATATATTTCATTTCACAAATTGATCACCTAAACAGAATTTTTAGAATTCATAAAGATTATTTTATTTGATATACGAACTCATTTAATGTTAACTACTAATGCCATGATGAAGAATGAAAAATAGAAGAGGAATGAATTTACCCATTGTTTTAAGAAAATTCAATTTATGCAATGCCTTAGTATTTAAAGCGCGAAAGTAACAGTTACACTATAATGAATTTTTTGTGTCCAGGTTTTATTAGACACAGAAATAGATGTAGCTGTAGATTGTAATGTTTTTATTATTTACCCCTTTAGTAGACTGAGAGAATAAGATTATTAAGCAGAAGACAGACATAAGCCTTGTAGTAATTTGAATGGGAGACAGGTTGTAAGGTAAATCATAAACCGTTCTAAACCGCTCAAAAAGCGGTAGTATGGTTATTTTTGAAGGAAATTACATATTATTCTTTCGCGGTTCTTAAATAGGGCTAAATACATTAAGGCAATTTTAAAACGGAACATAATTTTAAGTTTTCAGCATGGATAACTTGAGTATTTCTATTATTGCATATATTTCATTTCACAAATGGACCACCTAAACAGAATTTTTAGAATTCATAAGGGTTATATTATTTAATTTAGCAAGCTCTATTAATGTTAACTACTAATGCTATGATGAAGAATGAAAAATAGAAGAAGAATGAATTAACCCATTGTTTTAAGAAAATTCAATTTATGCAATGCCTTAGTATTTAAAGCGCGAAAGTAACAGTTACACTATAATCAATTTTTTATGTCCTGGTTTTATTAGACACAGAAATAGATGTAGCTGTAGATTGTAATGTTTTTATTATTTACCCCTTTAGTAGACTGAGAGAATAAGATTATTAAGCAGAAGACAGACATAAGCTTTGTAGTAATTTGAATGGGAGACAGGTTGTAATGTAAATCATAAACCGTTCTAAACCGCTCAAAAAGCGGTAGTATGGTTATCTTTGAAGGAAAATTATATATTATTCATACTCGGTACTTAAATAGGACTAAATATATAAAGAAAATATTAAAAAGGAACATAATTTTTAGTTTTCAGCATGGATAACTTGAGTATTTCTATTATTGCATATATTTCATTTCACAAATGGACCACCTAAACAGAATTTTTAGAATTCTTAAGGGTTATATTATTTAATTTAGCAAGCTCTATTAATGTTAACTACTAAAGCCATGATGAAGAATGAAGAATAAAACAAGAATGAATTAATCCGTTAGTTAAAGAAAATTCAATTTATGCAATGCCTTAGTATTTAAAGCGCGAAAGTAACAATTACACAATAATGAATTTTTTGTGTCCAGGTTTGATTAGACATGAAAAAAGTTGTAGCTGTAGATTGGAATGTTTTTATTATTTAACCCCTTTAGTAGACTGAGAAAATAAGATTATTAAGCAGAAGAAAGAGATAATCAATTTAGTAATTTGAATGGAAGACGGTTTTTAAGGTAAATCATAAACCATTCTATACCGCTCAAAAAGCGGTAGTATGGTTATTTTTGAAGGAAAATTATATATTATTCATAGTCGGTACTTAAAAAGGACTAAATGTATAAAGAAAATATTAAAAAGGACATAATTTTTAGTTTTCAGCATGGATAATTTTAGTATTTCTAATATTTCATATATTTCATTTCACAAATTGATCACCTAAACAGAAATTTTAGAATTCATAAAGATTATTTTATTTGATATACGAACTCATTTAATGTTAACTACTAATGCCATGATGAAGAATGAAAAATAGAAGAGGAATGAATTTACCCATTGTTTTAAGAAAATTCAATTTATGCAATGCCTTAGTATTTAAAGCGCGAAAGTAACAGTTACACTATAATGAATTTTTTGTGTCCAGGTTTTATTAGACACAGAAATAGATGTAGCTGTAGATTGTAATGTTTTTATTATTTACCCCTTTAGTAGACTGAGAGAATAAGATTATTAAGCAGAAGACAGACATAAGCTTTGTAGTAATTTGAATGGGAGACAGGTTGTAAGGTAAATCATAAACCGTTCTAAACCGCTCAAAAAGCGTTAGTATAGTTATTTTTGAAGGAAAATTACATATTATTCATACTCGGTTCTTAAATAGGGCTAAATACATTAAGGCAATTTTAAAACGGAACATAATTTTTAGTTTTCAGCATGGATAACTTGAGTATTTCTATTATTGCATATATTTCATTTCACAAATGGACCACCTAAACAGAATTTTTAGAATTCATAAGGGTTATATTATTTAATTTAGCAAGCTCTATTAATGTTAACTACTAATGCTATGATGAAGAATGAAAAATAGAAGAAGAATGAATTAACCCATTGTTTTAAGAAAATTCAATTTATGCAATGCCTTAGTATTTAAAGCGCGAAATTAACAGTTACACTATAATCAATTTTTTATGTCCAGGTTTTATTAGACACAGAAATAGATGTAGCTGTAGATTGTAATGTTTTTATTATTTACCCCTTTAGTAGACTGAGAGAATAAGATTATTAGGCAGAAGACAGACATAAGCTTTGTAGTAATTTGAATGGGAGACAGTTGTAATGTAAATCATAAACCGTTCTAAACCGCTCAAAAAAGCGGTAGTATGGTTATTTTTGAAGGAAAATTACATATTATTCATAGTCGGTACCTAAATAGGACTAAAAATATAAAGGCAATTTTAAAACGAAACATAATTTTTAGTTTTCAGCATGGATAATTTGAGTATTTCTATTATTGCATATATTTCATTTAACAAATGGACCACCTAACCCGAATTTTTAGAATTCATAAGGATTATATTATTTAATTTAGCAAGCTCTATTAATGTTAACTACTAAAGGCATGATGAAGAATGAAGAATAGAACAAGAATGAATTAACGCCCTGGTTAAAGAAAATTCAATTTATGCAATGCCTTAGTATTTAAAGCGCGAAAGTAACAATTACACAATATTGAATTTTTTGTGCCCAGGTTTTATTAGACACAGAAATAGATGTAGTTGTAGATTGTAATGTTTTTATTATTTACCCCTTTAGTAGACTGAAAAATTAAGATTATTGAGCAGAAGACAGACATAAGCTTTGTAGTAATTTGAATAGGAGACGGTTTTTAAGGTAAATCATAAACCATTCTAAACCGCTCAAAAAGCGGTAGTATGGTTATTTTTGAAGGAAAATTACATATTATTCATACTCGGTTCTTAAATAGGGCTAAATACATTAATGCAATTTTAAAACGGAACATAATTTTTAGTTTTCAGCATGGATAACTTGAGTATTTCTATTATTGCATATATTTCATTTCACAAATGGACCACCTTAACAGAATTTTTAGAATTCTTAAGGGTTATATTATTTAATTTAGCAAGCTCTATTAATGTTAACTACTAAAGCCATGATGAAGAATGAAGAATAGAACAAGAATGAATTAATCCATTAGTTAAAGAAAATTCAATTTATGCAATGCCTTAGTATTTAAAGCGCGAAAGTAACAATTACACAATAATGAATTTATTGTGTCCAGGTTTTATTAGACACAGAAATAGATGTAGTTGTAGATTGTAATGTTTTTATTATTTACCCCTTTAGTAGACTGAAAAATTAAGATTATTGAGCAGAAGACAGACATAAGCTTTGTAGTAATTTGAATAGGAGACGGTTTTTAAGGTAAATCATAAACCATTCTAAACCGCTCAAAAAGCGGTAGTATGGATATTTTTGAAGGAAAATTATATATTATTCATACTCGGTACTTAAATAGGACTAAATATATAAAGAAAATATTAAAAAGGAACATAATTTTTAGTTTTCAGCATGGATAACTTGAGTATTTCTATTATTGCATATATTTCATTTCACAAATGGACCACCTAAACAGAATTTTTAGAATTCTTAAGGGTTATATTATTTAATTTAGCAAGCTCTATTAATGTTAACTACTAAAGCCATGATGAAGAATGAAGAATAGAACAAGAATGAATTAATCCATTAGTTAAAGAAAATTCAATTTATGCAATGCCTTAGTATTTAAAGCGCGAAAGTAACAATTACACAATAATGAATTTTTTGTGTCCAGGTTTGATTAGACATGAAAAAAGTTGTAGCTGTAGATTGGAATGTTTTTATTATTCAACCCCTTTAGTAGACTGAGAAAATAAGATTATTAAGCAGAAGAAAGAGATAATCAATTTAGTAATTTGAATGGAAGACGGTTTTTAAGGTAAATCATAAACCATTCTATACCGCTCAAAAAGCGGTAGTATGGTTATTTTTGAAGGAAAATTACGTATTATTCATAGTCGGTACCTAAATAGGACTAAAAATATAAAGAAAATATTAAAATGCACATAATTTTTAGTTTTCAGCATGGATAATTTGAGTATTTCTAATATTGCATATATTTCATTTCACAAATTGATCACCTAAACAGAAATTTTAGAATTCATAAAGATTATTTTATTTGATATACGAACTCATTTAATGTTAACTACTAATGCTATGATGAAGAATGACGAATAGAAGAGGAATGAATTTACCCATTGTTTTAAGAAAATTCAATTTATGCAATGCCTTAGTATTTAAAGCGCGAAAGTAACAGTTACACTATAATGAATTTTTTGTGTCCAGGTTTTATTAGACACAGAAATAGATGTAGCTGTAGATTGTAATGTTTTTATTATTTACCCCTTTAGTAGACTGAGAGAATAAGATTATTAAGCAGAAGACAGACATAAGCTTTGTAGTAATTTGAATGAGAGACAGGTTTTAAGGTAAATCATAAACCGTTCTAAACCGCTCAAAAAGCGGTAGTATAGTTATTTTTGAAGGAAAATTACATATTATTCATACTCGGTTCTTAAATAGGGCTAAATACATTAAGGCAATTTTAAAACGGAACATAATTTTTAGTTTTCAGCATGGATAACTTGAGTATTTCTATTATTGCATATATTTCATTTTACAAATGGACCACCTAAACAGAATTTTTAGAATTCATAAGGGTTATATTATTTAATTTAGCAAGCTCTATTAATGTTAACTACTAATGCTATGATGAAGAATGAAAAATAGAAGAAGAATGAATTAACCCATTGTTTTAAGAAAATTCAATTTATGCAATGCCTTAGTATTTAAAGCGCGAAAGTAACAGTTACACTATCATCAATTTTTTATGTCCAGGTTTTATTAGACACAGAAATAGATGTAGCTGTAGATTGTAATGTTTTTATTATTTACCCCTTTAGTAGACTGAGAGAATAAGATTATTAAGCAGAAGACAGACATAAGCTTTGTAGTAATTTGAATGGGAGACAGGTTGTAATGTAAATCATAAACCGTTCTAAACCGCTCAAAAAAGCGGTAGTATGGTTATTTTTGAAGGAAAATTACATATTATTCATAGTCGGTACCTAAATAGGACTAAAAATATAAAGGCAATTTTAAAACGAAACATAATTTTTAGTTTTCAGCATGGATAATTTGAGTATTTCTATTATTGCATATATTTCATTTAACAAATGGACCACCTAACCCGAATTTTTAGAATTCATAAGGATTATATTATTTAATTTAGCAAGCTCTATCAATGTTAACTACTAAAGCCATGATGAAGAATGAAGAATAGAAGAAGAATGAATTAACCCATGGTTCAAAGAAAATTCAATTTATGCAATTCCTTAGTATTTAAAGCGCGAAAGTAACAATTACACAATAATGAATTTTTTGTGTCCAGGTTTGTTTAGACATGAAAAAAGCTGTAGCTGTAGATTGGAATGTTTTTATTATTTAACCCCTTTAGTAGACTGAGAAAATAAGATTATTAAGCAGAAGAAAGAGATAATCATTTTAGTAATTTGAATGGAAGACGGTTTTTAAGGTAAATCATAAACCATTCTAAACCGCTCAAAAAGCGGTAGTATGGATATTTTTGAAGGAAAGTTATATATTATTCATACTCGGTACTTAAATAGGACTAAATATATAAAGAAAATATTAAAAAGGAACATAATTTTTAGTTTTCAGCATGGATAACTTGAGTATTTCTATTATTGCATATATTTCATTTCACAAATGGACCACCTAAACAGAATTTTTAGAATTCTTAAGGGTTATATTATTTAATTTAGCAAGCTCTATTAATGTTAACTACTAAAGCCATGATGAAGAATGAAGAATAGAACAAGAATGAATTAATCCATTAGTTAAAGAAAATTCAATTTATGCAATGCCTTAGTATTTAAAGCGCGAAAGTAACAATTACACAATAATGAATTTTTTGTGTCCAGGTTTGATTAGACATGAAAAAAGTTGTAGCTGTAGATTGGAATGTTTTTATTATTTAACCCCTTTAGTAGACTGAGAAAATAAGATTATTAAGCAGAAGAAAGAGATAATCAATTTAGTAATTTGAATGGAAGACGGTTTTTAAGGTAAATCATAAACCATTCTATACCGCTCAAAAAGCGGTAGTATGGTTATTTTTGAAGGAAAATTACATATTATTCATAGTCGGTACCTAAATAGGACTAAAAATATAAAGAAAATATTAAAAAGGACATACTTTTTAGTTTTCAGCATGGATAATTTGAGTATTTCTAATATTGCATATATTTCATTTCACAAATTGATCACCTAAACAGAAATTTTAGAATTCATAAAGATTATTTTATTTGATATACGAACTCATTTAATGTTAACTACTAATGCTATGATGAAGAATGACGAATAGAAGAAAAATGTATTAATCCATTAGTTAAAGAAAATTCAATTTATGCAATGCCTTAGTATTTAAAGCGCGAAAGTAACAATTACACAATAATGAATTTTTTGTGTCCAGGTTTTATTAGACACAGAAATAGATGTAGTTGTAGATTGTAATGTTTTTATTATTTACCCCTTTAGTAGACTGAAAAATTAAGATTATTGAGCAGAAGACAGACATAAGCTTTGTAGTAATTTGAATAGGAGACGGTTTTTAAGGTAAATCATAAACCATTCTAAACCGCTCAAAAAGCGGTAGTATGGATATTTTTGAAGGAAAATTATATATTATTCATACTCGGTACTTAAATAGGACTAAATATATAAAGAAAATATTAAAAAGGAACATAATTTTTAGTTTTCAGCATGGATAACTTGAGTATTTCTATTATTGCATATATTTCATTTCACAAATGGACCACCTAAACAGAATTTTTAGAATTCTTAAGGGTTATATTATTTAATTTAGCAAGCTCTATTAATGTTAACTACTAAAGCCATGCTGAAGAATGAAGAATAGAACAAGAATGAATTAATCCATTAGTTAAAGAAAATTCAATTTATGCAATTCCTTAGTATTTAAAGCGCGAAAGTAACAATTACACAATAATGAATTTTTTGTGTCCAGGTTTGATTAGACATGAAAAAAGTTGTAGCTGTAGATTGGAATGTTTTTATTATTTAACCCCTTTAGTAGACTGAGAAAATAAGATTATTAAGCAGAAGAAAGAGATAATCATTTTAGTAATTTGAATGGAAGACGGTTTTTAAGGTAAATCATAAACCATTCTAAACCACTCAAAAAGCGGTAGTATGGTTATTTTTGAAGGAAAAGTATATATTATTCATAGTCGGTACCTAAATAGGACTAAAAATATAAAGGCAATTTAAAAACGAAACATAATTTTTAGTTTTCAGCATGGATAACTTGAGTATTTCTATTATTGCATATATTTCATTTCACAAATTGATCACCTAAACAGAATTTTTAGAATTCTTAAGGGTTATATTATTTAATTTAGCAAGCTCTATTAATGTTAACTACTAAAGCCATGATGAAGAATGAAGAATAGAACAAGAATGAATTAATCCATTAGTTAAAGAAAATTCAATTTATGCAATGCCTTAGTATTTAAAGCGCGAAAGTAACAATTACACAATAAAGAATTTTTTGTGTCCAGGTTTTATTAGACACAGAAATAGATGTAGTTGTAGATTGTAATGTTTTTATTATTTACCCCTTTAGTAGCCTGAAAAATTAAGATTATTGAGCAGAAGACAGACATAAGCTTTGTAGTAATTTGAATAGGAGACGGTTTTTAAGGTAAATCATAAACCATTCTAAACCGCTCAAAATGCGGTAGTATGGATATTTTTGAAGGAAAGTTATATATTATTCATACTCGGTACTTAAATAGGACTAAATATATAAAGAAAATATTAAAAAGGAACATAATTTTTAGTTTTAAGCATGGATAACTTGAGTATTTCTATTATTGCATATATTTCATTTCACAAATGGACCACCTAAACAGAATTTTTAGAATTCTTAAGGGTTATATTATTTAATTTAGCAAGCTCTATTAATGTTAACTACTAAAGCCATGATGAAGAATGAAGAATAGAACAAGAATGAATTAATCCATAAGTTAAAGAAAATTCAATTTATGCAATGCCTTAGTATTTAAAGCGCGAAAGTAACAATTACACAATAATGAATTTTTTGTGTCCAGGTTTGATTAGACATGAAAAAAGTTGTAGCTGTAGATTGGAATGTTTTTATTATTTAACCCCTTTAGTAGACTGAGAAAATAAGATTATTAAGCAGAAGAAAGAGATAATCAATTTAGTAATTTGAATGGAAGACGGTTTTTAAGGTAAATCATAAACCATTCTATACCGCTCAAAAAGCGGTAGTATGGTTATTTTTGAAGGAAAATTACATATTATTCATACTCGGTTCTTAAATAGGGCTAAATACATTAAGGCAATTTTAAAACGGAACATAATTTTTAGTTTTCAGCATGGATAACTTGAGTATTTCTATTATTGCATATATTTCATTTCACAAATGGACCACCTAAACAGAATTTTTAGAATTCATAAGGGTTATATTATTTAATTTAGCAAGCTCTATTAATGTTAACTACTAAAGCCATGATGAAGAATGAAGAATAGAACAAGAATGAATTAATCCATTAGTTAAAGAAAATTCAATTTATGCAATGCCTTAGTAATTAAAGCGCGAAAGTAACAATTACACAATAATGAATTTTTTGTGTCCAGGTTTGATTAGACATGAAAAAAGTTGTAGCTGTAGATTGGAATGTTTTTATTATTTAACCCCTTTAGTAGACTGAGAAAATAAGATTATTAAGCAGAAGACAGACATAAGCTTTGTAGTAATTTGAATGGGAGACAGGTTGTAAGGTAAATCATAAACCATTCTAAACCGCTCAAAAAGCGGTAGTATGGATATTTTTGAAGGAAAATTATATATTATTCATACTCGGTACTTAAATAGGACTAAATATATAAAGAAAATATTAAAAAGGAACATAATTTTTAGTTTTCAGCATGGATAACTTGAGTATTTCTATTATTGCATATATTTCATTTCACAAATGGACCACCTAAACAGAATTTTTAGAATTCTTAAGGGTTATATTATTTAATTTAGCAAGCTCTATTAATGTTAACTACTAAAGCCATGATGAAGAATGAAGAATAGAACAAGAATGAATTAATCCATTAGTTAAAGAAAATTCAATTTATGCAATGCCTTAGTATTTAAAGCGCGAAAGTAACAATTACACAATAATGAATTTTTTGTGTCCAGGTTTTATTAGACACAGAAATAGATGTAGTTGTAGATTGTAATGTTTTTATTATTTACCCCTTTAGTAGACTGAAAAATTAAGATTATTGAGCAGAAGACAGACATAAGCTTTGTAGTAATTTGAATAGGAGACGGTTTTTAAGGTAAATCATAAACCATTCTAAACCGCTCAAAATGCGGTAGTATGGATATTTTTGAAGGAAAGTTATATATTATTCATACTCGGTACTTAAATAGGACTAAATATATAAAGAAAATATTAAAAAGGAACATAATTTTTAGTTTTCAGCATGGATAACTTGAGTATTTCTATTATTGCATATATTTCATTTCACAAATGGACCACCTAAACAGAATTTTTAGAATTCTTAAGGGTTATATTATTTAATTTAGCAAGCTCTATTAATGTTAACTACTAAAGCCATGATGAAGAATGAAGAATAGAACAAGAATGAATTAATCCATTAGTTAAAGAAAATTCAATTTATGCAATGCCTTAGTATTTAAAGCGCGAAAGTAACAATTACACAATAATGAATTTTTTGTGTCCAGGTTTGATTAGACATGAAAAAAGTTGTAGCTGTAGATTGGAATGTTTTTATTATTTAACCCCTATAGTAGACTGAGAAAATAAGATTATTAAGCAGAAGAAAGAGATAATCAATTTAGTAATTGGAATGGAAGACGGTTTTTAAGGTAAATCATAAACCATTCTATACCGCTCAAAAAGCGGTAGTATGGTTATTTTTGAAGGAAAATTATATATTATTCATAGTCGGTACTTAAATAGGACTAAATGTATAAAGAAAATATTAAAAAGGACATAATTTTTAGTTTTCAGCATGGATAATTTGAGTATTTCTAATATTGCATATATTTCATTTCACAAATTGATCACCTAAACAGAAATTTTAGAATTCATAAAGATTATTTTATTTGATATACGAACTCATTTAATGTTAACTACTAATGCTATGATGAAGAATGACGAATAGAAGAAAAATGAATTAATCCATTAGTTAAAGAAAATTCAATTTATGCAATGCCTTAGTATTTAAAGCGCGAAAGTAACAATTACACAATAATGAATTTTTTGTGTCCAGGTTTTATTAGACACAGAAATAGATGTAGTTGTAGATTGTAATGTTTTTATTATTTACCCCTTTAGTAGACTGAAAAATTAAGATTATTGAGCAGAAGACAGACATAAGCTTTGTAGTAATTTGAATAGGAGACGGTTTTTAAGGTAAATCATAAACCATTCTAAACCGCTCAAAAAGCGGTAGTATGGATATTTTTGAAGGAAAATTATATATTATTCATACTCGGTACTTAAATAGGACTAAATATATAAAGAAAATATTAAAAAGGAACATAATTTTTAGTTTTCAGCATGGATAACTTGAGTATTTCTATTATTGCATATATTTCATTTCACAAATGGACCACCTAAACAGAATTTTTAGAATTCTTAAGGGTTATATTATTTAATTTAGCAAGCTCTATTAATGTTAACTACTAAAGCCATGATGAAGAATGAAGAATAGAACAAGAATGAATTAATCCATTAGTTAAAGAAAATTCAATTTATGCAATGCCTTAGTATTTAAAGCGCGAAAGTAACAATTACACAATAATGAATTTTTTGTGTCCAGATTTTATTAGACACAGAAATAGATGTAGTTGTAGATTGTAATGTTTTTATTATTTACCCCTTTAGTAGACTGAAAAATTAAGATTATTGAGCAGAAGACAGACATAAGCTTTGTAGTAATTTGAATAGGAGACGGTTTTTAAGGTAAATCATAAACCATTCTAAACCGCTCAAAATGCGGTAGTATGGATATTTTTGAAGGAAAGTTATATATTATTCATACTCGGTACTTAAATAGGACTAAATATATAAAGAAAATATTAAAAAGGAACATAATTTTTAGTTTTAAGCATGGATAACTTGAGTATTTCTATTATTGCATATATTTCATTTCACAAATGGACCACCTAAACAGAATTTTTAGAATTCTTAAGGGTTATATTATTTAATTTAGCAAGCTCTATTAATGTTAACTACTAAAGCCATGATGAAGAATGAAGAATAGAACAAGAATGAATTAATCCATAAGTTAAAGAAAATTCAATTTATGCAATGCCTTAGTATTTAAAGCGCGAAAGTAACAATTACACAATAATGAATTTTTTGTGTCCAGGTTTGATTAGACATGAAAAAAGTTGTAGCTGTAGATTGGAATGTTTTTATTATTTAACCCCTTTAGTAGACTGAGAAAATAAGATTATTAAGCAGAAGAAAGAGATAATCAATTTAGTAATTTGAATGGAAGACGGTTTTTAAGGTAAATCATAAACCATTCTATACCGCTCAAAAAGCGGTAGTATGGTTATTTTTGAAGGAAAATTACATATTATTCATACTCGGTTCTTAAATAGGGCTAAATACATTAAGGCAATTTTAAAACGGAACATAATTTTTAGTTTTCAGCATGGATAACTTGAGTATTTCTATTATTGCATATATTTCATTTCACAAATGGACCACCTAAACAGAATTTTTAGAATTCATAAGGGTTATATTATTTAATTTAGCAAGCTCTATTAATATTAACTACTAAAGCCATGATGAAGAATGAAGAATAGAACAAGAATGAATTAACCCATTGTTTTAAGAAAATTCAATTTATGCAATGCCTTAGTATTTAAAGCGCGAAAGTAACAATTACACAATAATGAATTTTTTGTGTCCAGGTTTTATTAGACACAGAAATAGATGTAGTTGTAGATTGTAATGTTTTTATTATTTAACCCCTTTAGTAGACTGAGAAAATAAGATTATTAAGCAGAAGAAAGAGATAATCAATTCAGTAATTTGAATGGAAGACGGTTTTTAAGGTAAATCATAAACCATTCTATACCGCTCAAAAAGCGGTAGTATGGTTATTTTTGAAGGAAAATTATATATTATTCATACTCGGTACTTAAATAGGACTAAATATATAAAGAAAATATTAAAAAGGAACATAATTTTTAGTTTTCAGCATGGATAACTTGAGTATTTCTATTATTGCATATATTTCATTTCACAAATGGACCACCTAAACAGAATTTTTAGAATTCTTAAGGGTTATATTATTTAATTTAGCAAGCTCTATTAATGTTAACTACTAAAGCCATGATGAAGAATGAAGAATAGAACAAGAATGAATTAATCCATTAGTTAAAGAAAATTCAATTTATGCAATGCCTTAGTATTTAAAGCGCGAAAGTAACAATTACACAATAATGAATTTTTTGTGTCCAGGTTTGATTAGACATGAAAAAAGTTGTAGCTGTAGATTGGAATGTTTTTATTATTTAACCCCTTTAGTAGACTGAGAAAATAAGATTATTAAGCAGAAGACAGACATAAGCTTTGTAGTAATTTGAATGGGAGACAGGTTGTAAGGTAAATCATAAACCATTCTAAACCGCTCAAAAAGCGGTAGTATGGATATTTTTGAAGGAAAATTATATATTATTCATACTCGGTACTTAAATAGGACTAAATATATAAAGAAAATATTAAAAAGGAACATAATTTTTAGTTTTCAGCATGGATAACTTGAGTATTTCTATTATTGCATATATTTCATTTCACAAATGGACCACCTAAACAGAATTTTTAGAATTCTTAAGGGTTATATTATTTAATTTAGCAAGCTCTATTAATGTTAACTACTAAAGCCATGATGAAGAATGAAGAATAGAACAAGAATGAATTAATCCATTAGTTAAAGAAAATTCAATTTATGCAATGCCTTAGTATTTAAAGCGCGAAAGTAACAATTACACAATAATGAATTTTTTGTGTCCAGGTTTTATTAGACACAGAAATAGATGTAGTTGTAGATTGTAATGTTTTTATTATTTACCCCTTTAGTAGACTGAAAAATTAAGATTATTGAGCAGAAGACAGACATAAGCTTTGTAGTAATTTGAATAGGAGACGGTTTTTAAGGTAAATCATAAACCATTCTAAACCGCTCAAAATGCGGTAGTATGGATATTTTTGAAGGAAAGTTATATATTATTCATACTCGGTACTTAAATAGGACTAAATATATAAAGAAAATATTAAAAAGGAACATAATTTTTAGTTTTAAGCATGGATAACTTGAGTATTTCTATTATTGCATATATTTCATTTCACAAATGGACCACCTAAACAGAATTTTTAGAATTCTTAAGGGTTATATTATTTAATTTAGCAAGCTCTATTAATGTTAACTACTAAAGCCATGATGAAGAATGAAGAATAGAACAAGAATGAATTAATCCATTAGTTAAAGAAAATTCAATTTATGCAATGCCTTAGTATTTAAAGCGCGAAAGTAACAATTACACAATAATGAATTTTTTGTGTCCAGGTTTTATTAGACACAGAAATAGATGTAGTTGTAGATTGTAATGTTTTTATTATTTACCCCTTTAGTAGACTGAAAAATTAAGATTATTGAGCAGAAGACAGACATAAGCTTTGTAGTAATTTGAATAGGAGACGGTTTTTAAGGTAAATCATAAACCATTCTAAACCGCTCAAAAAGCGGTAGTATGGATATTTTTGAAGGAAAATTATATATTATTCATACTCGGTACTTAAATAGGACTAAATATATAAAGAAAATATTAAAAAGGAACATAATTTTTAGTTTTCAGCATGGATAACTTGAGTATTTCTATTATTGCATATATTTCATTTCACAAATGGACCACCTAAACAGAATTTTTAGAATTCTTAAGGGTTATATTATTTAATTTAGCAAGCTCTATTAATGTTAACTACTAAAGCCATGATGAAGAATGAAGAATAGAACAAGAATGAATTAATCCATTAGTTAAAGAAAATTCAATTTATGCAATGCCTTAGTATTTAAAGCGCGAAAGTAACAATTACACAATAATGAATTTTTTGTGTCCAGGTTTTATTAGACACAGAAATAGATGTAGTTGTAGATTGTAATGTTTTTATTATTTACCCCTTTAGTAGACTGAAAAATTAAGATTATTGAGCAGAAGACAGACATAAGCTTTGTAGTAATTTGAATAGGAGACGGTTTTTAAGGTAAATCATAAACCATTCTAAACCGCTCAAAATGCGGTAGTATGGATATTTTTGAAGGAAAGTTATATATTATTCATACTCGGTACTTAAATAGGACTAAATATATAAAGAAAATATTAAAAAGGAACATAATTTTTAGTTTTCAGCATGGATAACTTGAGTATTTCTATTATTGCATATATTTCATTTCACAAATGGACCACCTAAACAGAATTTTTAGAATTCTTAAGGGTTATATTATTTAATTTAGCAAGCTCTATTAATGTTAACTACTAAAGCCATGCTGAAGAATGAAGAATAGAACAAGAATGAATTAATCCATTAGTTAAAGAAAATTCAATTTATGCAATGCCTTAGTATTTAAAGCGCGAAAGTAACAATTACACAATAATGAATTTTTTGTGTCCAGGTTTGATTAGACATGAAAAAAGTTGTAGCTGTAGATTGGAATGTTTTTATTATTTAACCCCTTTAGTAGACTGAGAAAATAAGATTATTAAGCAGAAGAAAGAGATAATCAATTTAGTAATTTGAATGGAAGACGGTTTTTAAGGTAAATCATAAACCATTCTATACCGCTCAAAAAGCGGTAGTATGGTTATTTTTGAAGGAAAATTATATATTATTCATAGTCGGTACTTAAATAGGACTAAATGTATAAAGAAAATATTAAAAAGGACATAATTTTTAGTTTTCAGCATGGATAATTTGAGTATTTCTAATATTGCATATATTTCATTTCACAAATTGATCACCTAAACAGAAATTTTAGAATTCATAAAGATTATTTTATATGATATACGAACTCATTTAATGTTAACTACTAATGCTATGATGAAGAATGAAGAATAGAAGAAAAATGAATTAATCCATTAGTTAAAGAAAATTCAATTTATGCAATGCCTTAATATTTAAAGCGCGAAAGTAACAATTACACAATAATTTTTTTTTTGTGTCCAGGTTTTATTAGACACAGAAATAGATGTAGTTGTAGATTGTAATGTTTTTATTATTTACCCCTTTAGTAGACTGAAAAATTAAGATTATTGAGCAGAAGACAGACATAAGCTTTGTAGTAATTTGAATAGGAGACGGAATTTATGCAATGCCTTAGTATTTAAAGCGCGAAAGTAACAATTACACAATAATGAATTTTTTGTGTCCAGGTTTGATTAGACATGAAAAAAGTTGTAGCTGTAGATTGGAATGTTTTTATTATTTAACCCCTTTAGTAGACTGAGAAAATAAGATTATTAAGCAGAAGAAAGAGATAATCAATTTAGTAATTTGAATGGAAGACGGTTTTTAAGGTAAATCATAAACCATTCTATACCGCTCAAAAAGCGGTAGTATGGTTATTTTTGAAGGAAAATTATATATTATTCATAGTCGGTACTTAAATAGGACTAAATGTATAAAGAAAATATTAAAAAGGACATAATTTTTAGTTTTCAGCATGGATAATTTGAGTATTTCTAATATTGCATATATTTCATTTCACAAATTGATCACCTAAACAGAAATTTTAGAATTCATAAAGATTATTTTATATGATATACGAACTCATTTAATGTTAACTACTAATGCTATGATGAAGAATGAAGAATAGAAGAAAAATGAATTAATCCATTAGTTAAAGAAAATTCAATTTATGCAATGCCTTAATATTTAAAGCGCGAAAGTAACAATTACACAATAATTTTTTTTTTGTGTCCAGGTTTTATTAGACACAGAAATAGATGTAGTTGTAGATTGTAATGTTTTTATTATTTACCCCTTTAGTAGACTGAAAAATTAAGATTATTGAGCAGAAGACAGACATAAGCTTTGTAGTAATTTGAATAGGAGACGGTTTTTAAGGTAAATCATAAACCATTCTAAACCGCTCAAAAAGCGGTAGTATGGATATTTTTGAAGAAAAATTATATATTATTCATACTCGGTACTTAAATAGGACTAAATATATAAAGAAAATATTAAAAAGGAACATAATTTTTAGTTTTCAGCATGGATAACTTGAGTATTTCTATTATTGCATATATTTCATTTCACAAATGGACCACCTAAACAGAATTTTTAGAATTCTTAAGGGTTATATTATTTAATTTAGCAAGCTCTATTAATGTTAACTACTAAAGCCATGATGAAGAATGAAGAATAGAACAAGAATGAATTAATCCATTAGTTAAAGAAAATTCAATTTATGCAATGCCTTAGTATTTAAAGCGCGAAAGTAACAATTACACAATAATTTTTTTTTTGTGTCCAGGTTTTATTAGACACAGAAATAGATGTAGGGCTAGATTGTAATGTTTTTATTATTTACCCCTTTAGTAGACTGAAAAATTAAGATTATTGAGCAGAAGACAGACATAAGCTTTGTAGTAATTTGAATAGGAGACGGTTTTTAAGGTAAATCATAAACCATTCTAAACCGCTCAAAAAGCGGTAGTATGGATATTTTTGAAGGAAAATTATATATTATTCATACTCGGTACTTAAATAGGGCTAAATATATAAAGAAAATATTAAAAAGGAACATAATTTTTAGTTTTCAGCATGGATAACTTGAGTATTTCTATTATTGCATATATTTCATTTCACAAATGGACCACCTAAACAGAATTTTTAGAATTCTTAAGGGTTATATTATTTAATTTAGCAAGCTCTATTAATGTTAACTACTAAAGCCATGATGAAGAATGAAGAATAGAACAAGAATGAATTAATCCATTAGTTAAAGAAAATTCAATTTATGCAATGCCTTAGTATTTAAAGCGCGAAAGTAACAATTACACAATAATGAATTTTTTGTGTCCAGGTTTTATTAGACACAGAAATAGATGTAGTTGTAGATTGTAATGTTTTTATTATTTACCCCTTTAGTAGACTGAAAAATTAAGATTATTGAGCAGAAGACAGACATAAGCTTTGTAGTAATTTGAATAGGAGACGGTTTTTAAGGTAAATCATAAACCATTCTAAACCGCTCAAAAAGCGGTAGTAGGGATATTTTTGAAGGAAAATTATATATTATTCATACTCGGTACTTAAATAGGACTAAAAATATAAAGGCAATTTTAAAACGAAACATAATTTTTAGTTTTCAGCATGGATAATTTGAGTATTTCTATTATTGCATATATTTCATTTCACAAATGGATCACCTAAACAGAAATTTTAGAATTCATAAAGATTATTTTATTTGATATACGAACTCATTTAATGTTAACTACTAATGCTATGATGAAGAATGAATAATAGAAGAGGAATGAATTTACCCATTGTTTTAAGAAAATTCAATTTATGCAATGCCATAGTATTTAAAGCGCGAAAGTAACAGTTACACTATAATGAATTTTTTGTGTCCAGGTTTTATTAGACACAGAAATAGATGTAGCTGTAGATTGTAATGTTTTTATTATTTACCCCTTTAGTAGACTGAGAGAATAAGATTATTAAGCAGAAGACAGACATAAGCTTTGTAGTAATTTGAATGGGAGACAGGTTGTAAGGCAAATCATAAACCGTTCTAAACCGCTCAAAAAGCGGTAGTATGGTTATTTTTGAAGGAAAATTACATATTATTCATACTCGGTTCTTAAATAGGGCTAAATACATTAATGCAATTTTAAAACGGAACATAATTTTTAGTTTTCAGCATGGATAACTTGAGTATTTCTATTATTGCATATATTTCATTTCACAAATGGACCACCTAAACAGAATTTTTAGAATTCATAAGGGTTATATTATTTAATTTAGCAAGCTCTATTAATGTTAACTACTAATGCTATGATGAAGAATGAAAAATAGAAGAAGAATGAATTAACCCATTGTTTTAAGAAAATTCAATTTATGCAATGCCTTTGTATTTAAAGCGCGAAAGTAACAATTACACAATAATGAATTTTTTGTGTCCAGGTTTTATTAGACACAGAAATAGATGTAGTTGTAGATTGTAATGTTTTTATTATTTACCCCTTTAGTAGACTGAAAAATTAAGATTATTGAGCAGAAGACAGACATAAGCTTTGTAGTAATTTGAATAGGAGACGGTTTTTAAGGTAAATCATAAACCATTCTAAACCGCTCAAAAAGCGGTAGTATGGATATTTTTGAAGGAAAATTATATATTATTCATACTCGGTACTTAAATAGGACTAAATATATAAAGAAAATATTAAAAAGGAACATAATTTTTAGTTTTCAGCATGGATAACTTGAGTATTTCTATTATTGCATATATTTCATTTCACAAATGGACCACCTAAACAGAATTTTTAGAATTCTTAAGGGTTATATTATTTAATTTAGCAAGCTCTATTAATGTTAACTACTAAAGCCATGATGAAGAATGAAGAATAGAACAAGAATGAATTAATCCATTAGTTAAAGAAAATTCAATTTATGCAATGCCTTAGTATTTAAAGCGCGAAAGTAACAATTACACAATAATTTTTTTTTTGTGTCCAGGTTTTATTAGACACAGAAATAGATGTAGGGCTAGATTGTAATGTTTTTATTATTTACCCCTTTAGTAGACTGAAAAATTAAGATTATTGAGCAGAAGACAGACATAAGCTTTGTAGTAATTTGAATAGGAGACGGTTTTTAAGGTAAATCATAAACCATTCTAAACCGCTCAAAAAGCGGTAGTAGGGATATTTTTGAAGGAAAATTATATATTATTCATACTCGGTACTTAAATAGGACTAAAAATATAAAGGCAATTTAAAAACGAAACATAATTTTTAGTTTTCAGCATGGATAATTTGAGTATTTCTATTATTGCATATATTTCATTTCACAAATGGATCACCTAAACAGAAATTTTAGAATTCATAAAGATTATTTTATTTGATATACGAACTCATTTAATGTTAACTACTAATGCTATGATGAAGAATGAATAATAGAAGAGGAATGAATTAACCCATTGTTTTAAGAAAATTCAATTTATGCAATGCCATAGTATTTAAAGCGCGAAAGTAACAGTTACACTATAATGAATTTTTTGTGTCCAGGTTTTATTAGACACAGAAATAGATGTAGCTGTAGATTGTAATGTTTTTATTATTTACCCCTTTAGTAGACTGAGAGAATAAGATTATTAAGCAGAAGACAGACATAAGCTTTGTAGTAATTTGAATGGGAGACAGGTTGTAAGGCAAATCATAAACCGTTCTAAACCGCTCAAAAAGCGGTAGTATGGTTATTTTTGAAGGAAAATTACATATTATTCATACTCGGTTCTTAAATAGGGCTAAATACATTAATGCAATTTTAAAACGGAACATAATTTTTAGTTTTCAGCATGGATAACTTGAGTATTTCTATTATTGCATATATTTCATTTCACAAATGGACCACCTAAACAGAATTTTTAGAATTCATAAGGGTTATATTATTTAATTTAGCAAGCTCTATTAATGTTAACTACTAATGCTATGATGAAGAATGAAAAATAGAAGAAGAATGAATTAACCCATTGTTTTAAGAAAATTCAATTTATGCAATGCCTTTGTATTTAAAGCGCGAAAGTAACAATTACACAATAATGAATTTTTTGTGTCCAGGTTTTATTAGACACAGAAATAGATGTAGTTGTAGATTGTAATGTTTTTATTATTTACCCCTTTAGTAGACTGAAAAATTAAGATTATTGAGCAGAAGACAGACATAAGCTTTGTAGTAATTTGAATAGGAGACGGTTTTTAAGGTAAATCATAAACCATTCTAAACCGCTCAAAAAGCGGTAGTATGGATATTTTTGAAGGAAAATTATATATTATTCATACTCGGTACTTAAATAGGACTAAATATATAAAGAAAATATTAAAAAGGAACATA
The DNA here is from genome assembly GCA_964056705.1 of Troilus luridus. Lineage (NCBI taxonomy): Eukaryota > Metazoa > Arthropoda > Insecta > Hemiptera > Pentatomidae > Troilus > Troilus luridus. Next base: position 27,568 of record CAXKTH010000059.1, read on the forward strand.
ATTTTTAGTTTTCAGCATGGATAACTTGAGTATTTCTATTATTGCATATATTTAATTTCACAAATGGACCACCTAACCAGAATTTTTAGAATTCATAAGGATTATATTATTTAATTTAGCAAGCTCTATTAATGTTAACTACTAAAGCCATGATGAAGAATGAAGAATAGAAGAAGAATGAATTAACCCATGGTTTAAAGAATTTCAATTTATGCAATGCCTTAGTATTTAAAGCGCGAAAGTAACAGTTACACTATAATGAATTTTTTGTGTCCAGGCTTTATTAGACACAGAAATAGATGTAGCTGTAGATTGGAATGTTTTTATTATTTACCCCTTTAGTAGACTGAGAGAATAAGATTATTAAGCAGAAGACAGACATAAGCTTTATAGGAATTTGAATGGGAGACAGGTTGTAAGGCAAATCATAAACCGTTCTAAACCGCTCAAAAAGCGGTAGTATGGTTATTTTTTAAGGAAAATTACATATTATTCATACTCAGTTCTTTAATAGGACTAAATACATAAAGGCAATTTTAAAACGGAGCAAAATTTTAAGTTTTCAGCATGGATAACTTGAGTATTTCTATTATTGCATATATTTAATTTCACAAATGGACCACCTAACCAGAATTTAGAGAATTCATAAGGATTATATTATTTAATTTAGCAAGCTCTATTAATGTTAACTACTAAAGCCATGATGAAGAAAGAAAAATAGAACAAGAATGAATTAACCCATTAGTTAAAGAAAATTCAATTTATGCAATGCCTTAGTATTTAAAGCGCGAAAGTAACAATTACACAATAATGAATTTTTTGTGTCCAGGTTTGATTAGACATGAAAAAAGTTGTAGCTGTAGATTGGAATGTTTTTATTATTTAACCCCTTTAGTAGACTGAGAAAATAAGATTATTAAGCAGAAGAAAGAGATAATCATTTTAGTAATTTGAATGGAAGACGGTTTTTAAGGTAAATCATAAACCATACTAAACCGCTCAAAAAGCGGTAGTATGGTTATTTTTGAAGGAAAATTATATATTATTCATACTCGGTACTTAAATAGGACTAAATATATAAAGAAAATATTAAAAAGGAACATAATTTTTAGTTTTCAGCATGGATAACTTGAGTATTTCTATTATTGCATATATTTCATTTCACAAATGGACCACCTAAACAGAATTTTTAGAATTCTTAAGGGTTATATTATTTAATTTAGCAAGCTCTATTAATGTTAACTACTAAAGCCATGATGAAGAATGAAGAATAGAACAAGAATGAATTAATCCATTAGTTAAAGAAAATTCAATTTATGCAATGCCTTAGTATTTAAAGCGCGAAAGTAACAATTACACAATAATGAATTTTTAGTGTCCAGGTTTTATTAGACACAGAAATAGATGTAGTTGTAGATTGTAATGTTTTTATTATTTACCCCTTTAGTAGACTGAAAAATTAAGATTATTGAGCAGAAGACAGACATAAGCTTTGTAGTAATTTGAATAGGAGACGGTTTTTAAGGTAAATCATAAACCATTCTAAACCGCTCAAAATGCGGTAGTATGGATATTTTTGAAGGAAAGTTATATATTATTCATACTCGGTACTTAAATAGGACTAAATATATAAAGAAAATATTAAAAAGGAACATAATTTTTAGTTTTAAGCATGGATAACTTGAGTATTTCTATTATTGCATATATTTCATTTCACAAATGGACCACCTAAACAGAATTTTTAGAATTCTTAAGGGTTATATTATTTAATTTAGCAAGCTCTATTAATGTTAACTACTAAAGCCATGATTAAGAATGAAGAATAGAACAAGAATGAATTAATCCATTAGTTAAAGAAAATTCAATTTATGCAATGCCTTAGTATTTAAAGCGCGAAAGTAACAATTACACAATAATGAATTTTTTGTGTCCAGGTTTTATTAGACACAGAAATAGATGTAGTTGTAGATTGTAATGTTTTTATTATTTACCCCTTTAGTAGACTGAAAAATTAAGATTATTGAGCAGAAGACAGACATAAGCTTTGTAGTAATTTGAATAGGAGACGGTTTTTAAGGTAAATCATAAACCATTCTAAACCGCTCAAAATGCGGTAGTATGGATATTTTTGAAGGAAAGTTATATATTATTCATACTCGGTACTTAAATAGGACTAAATATATAAAGAAAATATTAAAAAGGAACATAATTTTTAGTTTTCAGCATGGATAACTTGAGTGTTTCTATTATTGCATATATTTCATTTCACAAATGGACCACCTAAACAGAATTTTTAGAATTCTTAAGGGTTATATTATTTAATTTAGCAAGCTCTATTAATGTTAACTACTAAAGCCATGCTGAAGAATGAAGAATAGAACAAGAATGAATTAATCCATTAGTTAAAGAAAATTCAATTTATGCAATGCCTTAGTATTTAAAGCGCGAAAGTAACAATTACACAATAATGAATTTTTTGTGTCCAGGTTTGATTAGACATGAAAAAAGTTGTAGCTGTAGATTGGAATGTTTTTATTATTTAACCCCTTTAGTAGACTGAGAAAATAAGAGTATTAAGCAGAAGAAAGAGATAATCAATTTAGTAATTTGAATGGAAGACGGTTTTTAAGGTAAATCATAAACCATTCTATACCGCTCAAAAAGCGGTAGTATGGTTATTTTTGAAGGAAAATTATATATTATTCATAGTCGGTACTTAAATAGGACTAAATGTATAAAGAAAATATTAAAAAGGACATAATTTTTAGTTTTCAGCATGGATAATTTGAGTATTTCTAATATTGCATATATGTCATTTCACAAATTGATCACCTAAACAGAAATTTTAGAATTCATAAAGATTATTTTATTTGATATACGAACTCATTTAATGTTAACTACTAATGCTATGATGAAGAATGAAGAATAGAAGAAAAATGAATTAATCCATTAGTTAAAGAAAATTCAATTTATGCAATGCCTTAGTATTTAAAGCGCGAAAGTAACAATTACACAATAATTTTTTTTTTGTGTCCAGGTTTTATTAGACACAGAAATAGATGTAGTTGTAGATTGTAATGTTTTTATTATTTACCCCTTTAGTAGACTGAAAAATTAAGATTATTGAGCAGAAGACAGAGATAATCAATTTAGTAATTTGAATGGAAGACGGTTTTTAAGGTAAATCATAAACCATTCTATACCGCTCAAAAAGCGGTAGTATGGTTATTTTTGAAGGAAAATTATATATTATTCATAGTCGGTACTTAAATAGGACTAAATGTATAAAGAAAATATTAAAAAGGACATAATTTTTAGTTTTCAGCATGGATAATTTGAGTATTTCTAATATTGCATATATTTCATTTCACAAATTGATCACCTAAACAGAAATTTTAGAATTCATAAAGATTATTTTATATGATATACGAACTCATTTAATGTTAACTACTAATGCTATGATGAAGAATGAAGAATAGAAGAAAAATGAATTAATCCATTAGTTAACGAAAATTCAATTTATGCAATGCCTTAGTATTTAAAGCGCGAAAGTAACAATTACACAATAATTTTTTTTTTGTGTCCAGGTTTTATTAGACACAGAAATAGATGTAGTTGTAGATTGTAATGTTTTTATTATTTACCCCTTTAGTAGACTGAAAAATTAAGATTATTGAGCAGAAGACAGACATAAGCTTTGTAGTAATTTGAATAGGAGACGGTTTTTAAGGTAAATCATAAACCATTCTAAACCGCTCAAAAAGCGGTAGTATGGATATTTTTGAAGAAAAATTATATATTATTCATACTCGGTACTTAAATAGGACTAAATATATGAAGAAAATATTAAAAAGGAACATAACTTTTAGTTTTCAGCATGGATAACTTGAGTATTTCTATTATTGCATATATTTCATTTCACAAATGGACCACCTAAACAGAATTTTTAGAATTCTTAAGGGTTATATTATTTAATTTAGCAAGCTCTATTAATGTTAACTACTAAAGCCATGATGAAGAATGAAGAATAGAACAAGAATGAATTAATCCATTAGTTAAAGAAAATTCAATTTATGCAATGCCTTAGTATTTAAAGCGCGAAAGTAACAATTACACAATAATGAATTTTTTGTGTTCAGGTTTTATTAGACACAGAAATAGATGTAGTTGTAGATTGTAATGTTTTTATTATTTACCCCTTTAGTAGACTGAAAAATTAAGATTATTGAGCAGAAGACAGACATAAGCTTTGTAGTAATTTGAATAGGAGACGGTTTTTAAGGTAAATCATAAACCATTCTAAACCGCTCAAAAAGCGGTAGTAGGGATATTTTTGAAGGAAAATTATATATTATTCATACTCGGTACTTAAATAGGACTAAAAATATAAAGGCAATTTTAAAACGAAACATAATTTTTAGTTTTCAGCATGGATAATTTGAGTATTTCTATTATTGCATATATTTCATTTCACAAATGGATCACCTAAACAGAAATTTTAGAATTCATAAAGATTATTTTATTTGATATACGAACTCATTTAATGTTAACTACTAATGCTATGATGAAGAATGAATAATAGAAGAGGAATGAATTTACCCATTGTTTTAAGAAAATTCAATTTATGCAATGCCATAGTATTTAAAGCGCGAAAGTAACAGTTACACTATAATGAATTTTTTGTGTCCAGGTTTTATTAGACACAGAAATAGATGTAGCTGTAGATTGTAATGTTTTTATTATTTACCCCTTTAGTAGACTGAGAGAATAAGATTATTAAGCAGAAGACAGACATAAGCTTTGTAGTAATTTGAATGGGAGACAGGTTGTAAGGCAAATCATAAACCGTTCTAAACCGCTCAAAAAGCGGTAGTATGGTTATTTTTGAAGGAAAATTACATATTATTCATACTCGGTTCTTAAATAGGGCTAAATACATTAATGCAATTTTAAAACGGAACATAATTTTTAGTTTTCAGCATGGATAACTTGAGTATTTCTATTATTGCATATATTTCATTTCACAAATGGACCACCTAAACAGAATTTTTAGAATTCATAAGGGTTATATTATTTAATTTAGCAAGCTCTATTAATGTTAACTACTAATGCTATGATGAAGAATGAAAAATAGAAGAAGAATGAATTAACCCATTGTTTTAAGAAAATTCAATTTATGCAATGCCTTTGTATTTAAAGCGCGAAAGTAACAATTACACAATAATGAATTTTTTGTGTCCAGGTTTTATTAGACACAGAAATAGATGTAGTTGTAGATTGTAATGTTTTTATTATTTACCCCTTTAGTAGACTGAAAAATTAAGATTATTGAGCAGAAGACAGACATAAGCTTTGTAGTAATTTGAATAGGAGACGGTTTTTAAGGTAAATCATAAACCATTCTAAACCGCTCAAAAAGCGGTAGTATGGATATTTTTGAAGGAAAATTATATATTATTCATACTCGGTACTTAAATAGGACTAAATATATAAAGAAAATATTAAAAAGGAACATAATTTTTAGTTTTCAGCATGGATAACTTGAGTATTTCTATTATTGCATATATTTCATTTCACAAATGGACCACCTAAACAGAATTTTTAGAATTCTTAAGGGTTATATTATTTAATTTAGCAAGCTCTATTAATGTTAACTACTAAAGCCATGATGAAGAATGAAGAATAGAACAAGAATGAATTAATCCATTAGTTAAAGAAAATTCAATTTATGCAATGCCTTAGTATTTAAAGCGCGAAAGTAACAATTACACAATAATTTTTTTTTTGTGTCCAGGTTTTATTAGACACAGAAATAGATGTAGGGCTAGATTGTAATGTTTTTATTATTTACCCCTTTAGTAGACTGAAAAATTAAGATTATTGAGCAGAAGACAGACATAAGCTTTGTAGTAATTTGAATAGGAGACGGTTTTTAAGGTAAATCATAAACCATTCTAAACCGCTCAAAAAGCGGTAGTATGGATATTTTTGAAGGAAAATTATATATTATTCATACTCGGTACTTAAATAGGGCTAAATATATAAAGAAAATATTAAAAAGGAACATAATTTTTAGTTTTCAGCATGGATAACTTGAGTATTTCTATTATTGCATATATTTCATTTCACAAATGGACCACCTAAACAGAATTTTTAGAATTCTTAAGGGTTATATTATTTAATTTAGCAAGCTCTATTAATGTTAACTACTAAAGCCATGATGAAGAATGAAGAATAGAACAAGAATGAATTAATCCATTAGTTAAAGAAAATTCAATTTATGCAATGCCTTAGTATTTAAAGCGCGAAAGTAACAATTACACAATAATGAATTTTTTGTGTCCAGGTTTTATTAGACACAGAAATAGATGTAGTTGTAGATTGTAATGTTTTTATTATTTACCCCTTTAGTAGACTGAAAAATTAAGATTATTGAGCAGAAGACAGACATAAGCTTTGTAGTAATTTGAATAGGAGACGGTTTTTAAGGTAAATCATAAACCATTCTAAACCGCTCAAAAAGCGGTAGTAGGGATATTTTTGAAGGAAAATTATATATTATTCATACTCGGTACTTAAATAGGACTAAAAATATAAAGGCAATTTTAAAACGAAACATAATTTTTAGTTTTCAGCATGGATAATTTGAGTATTTCTATTATTGCATATATTTCATTTCACAAATGGATCACCTAAACAGAAATTTTAGAATTCATAAAGATTATTTTATTTGATATACGAACTCATTTAATGTTAACTACTAATGCTATGATGAAGAATGAATAATAGAAGAGGAATGAATTTACCCATTGTTTTAAGAAAATTCAATTTATGCAATGCCATAGTATTTAAAGCGCGAAAGTAACAGTTACACTATAATGAATTTTTTGTGTCCAGGTTTTATTAGACACAGAAATAGATGTAGCTGTAGATTGTAATGTTTTTATTATTTACCCCTTTAGTAGACTGAGAGAATAAGATTATTAAGCAGAAGACAGACATAAGCTTTGTAGTAATTTGAATGGGAGACAGGTTGTAAGGCAAATCATAAACCGTTCTAAACCGCTCAAAAAGCGGTAGTATGGTTATTTTTGAAGGAAAATTACATATTATTCATACTCGGTTCTTAAATAGGGCTAAATACATTAATGCAATTTTAAAACGGAACATAATTTTTAGTTTTCAGCATGGATAACTTGAGTATTTCTATTATTGCATATATTTCATTTCACAAATGGACCACCTAAACAGAATTTTTAGAATTCATAAGGGTTATATTATTTAATTTAGCAAGCTCTATTAATGTTAACTACTAATGCTATGATGAAGAATGAAAAATAGAAGAAGAATGAATTAACCCATTGTTTTAAGAAAATTCAATTTATGCAATGCCTTTGTATTTAAAGCGCGAAAGTAACAATTACACAATAATGAATTTTTTGTGTCCAGGTTTTATTAGACACAGAAATAGATGTAGTTGTAGATTGTAATGTTTTTATTATTTACCCCTTTAGTAGACTGAAAAATTAAGATTATTGAGCAGAAGACAGACATAAGCTTTGTAGTAATTTGAATAGGAGACGGTTTTTAAGGTAAATCATAAACCATTCTAAACCGCTCAAAAAGCGGTAGTATGGATATTTTTGAAGGAAAATTATATATTATTCATACTCGGTACTTAAATAGGACTAAATATATAAAGAAAATATTAAAAAGGAACATAATTTTTAGTTTTCAGCATGGATAACTTGAGTATTTCTATTATTGCATATATTTCATTTCACAAATGGACCACCTAAACAGAATTTTTAGAATTCTTAAGGGTTATATTATTTAATTTAGCAAGCTCTATTAATGTTAACTACTAAAGCCATGCTGAAGAATGAAGAATAGAACAAGAATGAATTAATCCATTAGTTAAAGAAAATTCAATTTATGCAATTCCTTAGTATTTAAAGCGCGAAAGTAACAATTACACAATAATGAATTTTTTGTGTCCAGGTTTGATTAGACATGAAAAAAGTTGTAGCTGTAGATTGGAATGTTTTTATTATTTAACCCCTTTAGTAGACTGAGAAAATAAGATTATTAAGCAGAAGAAAGAGATAATCATTTTAGTAATTTGAATGGAAGACGGTTTTTAAGGTAAATCATAAACCATTCTAAACCGCTCAAAAAGCGGTAGTATGGTTATTTTTGAAGGAAAAGTATATATTATTCATAGTCGGTACCTAAATAGGACTAAAAATATAAAGGCAATTTAAAAACGAAACATAATTTTTAGTTTTCAGCAAGGATAATTTGAGTATTTCTAATATTGCATATATTTCATTTCACAAATTGATCACCTAAACAGAAATTTTAGAATTCAGAAAGATTTTTTTATTTGATATACGAACTCATTTAATGTCAACTACTAATGCTATGATGAAGAATGAAAAATAGAAGAGGAATGAATTAACCCATTGTTTTAAGAAAATTCAATTTATGCAATGCCTTAGTATTTAAAGCGCGAAAGTAACAGTTACACTATTATGAATTTTTTGTGTCCAGGTTTTATTAGACACAGAAATAGATGTAGCTGTAGATTGTAATGTTTTTATTATTTACCCCTTTAGTAGACTGAGAGAATAAGATTATTAAGCAGAAGACAGACATAAGCTTTGTAGTAATTTGAATGGGAGACAGGTTGTAAGGTAAACCATAAACCGTTCTAAACCGCTCAAAAAGCGGTAGTATGGTTATTTTTGAAGGAAAATTACATATTATTCATACTCGGTTCTTAAATAGGACTAAATACATAAAGGCAATTTTAAAACGGAGCATAATTTTTAGTTTTCAGCATGGATAACTTGAGTATTTCTATTATTGCATATATTTAATTTCACAAATGGACCACCTAACCAGAATTTTTAGAATTCATAAGGATTATATTATTTAATTTAGCAAGCTCTATTAATGTTAACTACTAAAGCCATGATGAAGAATGAAGAATAGAACAAGAATGAATTAACCCATTAGTTAAAGAAAATTCAATTTATGCAATGCCTTAGTATTTAAAGCGCGAAAGTAACAATTACACAATAATGAATTTTTTGTGTCCAGGTTTGATTAGACATGAAAAAAGTTGTAGCTGTAGATTGGAATGTTTTTATTATTTAACCCCTTTAGTAGACTGAGAAAATAAGATTATTAAGCAGAAGAAAGAGATAATCATTTTAGTAATTTGAATGGAAGACGGTTTTTAAGGTAAATCATAAACCATTCTAAACCGCTCAAAAAGCGGTAGTATGGTTATTTTTGAAGGAAAATTATATATTATTCATAGTCGGTACCTAAATAGGACTAAAAATATAAAGGCAATTTTAAAACGAAACATACTTCTTAGTTTTCAGCATGGATAATTTGAGTATTTCTATTATTGCATATATTTAATTTCACAAATGGACCACCTAACCAGAATTTTTAGAATTCATAAGGATTATATTATTTAATTTAGCAAGCTCTATTAATGTTAACTACTAAAGCCATGATGAAGAATGAAGAATAGAAGAAGAATGAATTAACCCATGGTTTAAAGAATTTCAATTTATGCAATGCCTTAGTATTTAAAGCGCGAAAGTAACAGTTACACTATAATGAATTTTTTGTGTCCAGGCTTTATTAGACACAGAAATAGATGTAGCTGTAGATTGGAATGTTTTTATTATTTACCCCTTTAGTAGACTGAGAGAATAAGATTATTAAGCAGAAGACAGACATAAGCTTTATAGGAATTTGAATGGGAGACAGGTTGTAAGGCAAATCATAAACCGTTCTAAACCGCTCAAAAAGCGGTAGTATGGTTATTTTTTAAGGAAAATTACATATTATTCATACTCAGTTCTTTAATAGGACTAAATACATAAAGGCAATTTTAAAACGGAGCAAAATTTTAAGTTTTCAGCATGGATAACTTGAGTATTTCTATTATTGCATATATTTAATTTCACAAATGGACCACCTAACCAGAATTTAGAGAATTCATAAGGATTATATTATTTAATTTAGCAAGCTCTATTAATGTTAACTACTAAAGCCATGATGAAGAAAGAAAAATAGAACAAGAATGAATTAACCCATTAGTTAAAGAAAATTCAATTTATGCAATGCCTTAGTATTTAAAGCGCGAAAGTAACAATTACACAATAATGAATTTTTTGTGTCCAGGTTTGATTAGACATGAAAAAAGTTGTAGCTGTAGATTGGAATGTTTTTATTATTTAACCCCTTTAGTAGACTGAGAAAATAAGATTATTAAGCAGAAGAAAGAGATAATCATTTTAGTAATTTGAATGGAAGACGGTTTTTAAGGTAAATCATAAACCATACTAAACCGCTCAAAAAGCGGTAGTATGGTTATTTTTGAAGGAAAATTATATATTATTCATAGTCGGTACCTAAATAGGACTAAAAATATAAAGGCAATTTTAAAACGAAACATACTTTTTAGTTTTCAGCATGGATAATTTGAGTATTTCTATTATTGCATATATTTAATTTCACAAATGGACCACCTAACCAGAATTTTTAGAATTCATAAGGATTATATTATTTAATTTAGCAAGCTCTATTAATGTTAACTACTAAAGCCATGATGAAGAATGAAGAATAGAAGAAGAATGAATTAACCCATGGTTTAAAGAATTTCAATTTATGCAATGCCTTAGTATTTAAAGCGCGAAAGTAACTGTTACACTATAATGAATTTTTTGTGTCCAGGTTTTATTAGACACAGAAATAGATGTAGCTGTAGATTGGAATGTTTTTATTATTTACCCCTTTAGTAGACTGAGAGAATAAGATTATTAAGCAGAAGACAGACATAAGCTTTGTAGGAATTTGAATGGGAGACAGGTTGTAAGGCAAATCATAAACCGTTCTAAACCGCTCAAAAAGCGGTAGTATGGTTATTTTTTAAGGAAAATTACATATTATTCATACTCAGTTCTTTAATAGGACTAAATACATAAAGGCAATTTTAAAACGGAGCAAAATTTTAAGTTTTCAGCATGGATAACTTGAGTATTTCTATTATTGCATATATTTAATTTCACAAATGGACCACCTAACCAGAATTTTTAGAATTCATAAGGATTATATTATTTAATTTAGCAAGCTCTATTAATGTCAACTACTAAAGCCATGATGAAGAATGAAGAATAGAACAAGAATGAATTAATCCATTAGTTAAAGAAAATTCAATTTATGCAATGCCTTAGTATTTAAAGCGCGAAAGTAACTGTTACACTATAATGAATTTTTTGTGTCCAGGTTTTATTAGACACAGAAATAGATGTAGCTGTAGATTGGAATGTTTTTATTATTTACCCCTTTAGTAGACTGAGAGAATAAGATTATTAAGCAGAAGACAGACATAAGCTTTGTAGGAATTTGAATGGGAGACAGGTTGTAAGGCAAATCATAAACCGTTCTAAACCGCTCAAAAAGCGGTAGTATGGTTATTTTTTAAGGAAAATTACATATTATTCATACTCAGTTCTTTAATAGGACTAAATACATAATGGCAATTTTAAAACGGAGCAAAATTTTAAGTTTTCAGCATGGATAACTTGAGTATTTCTATTATTGCATATATTTAATTTCACAAATGGACCACCTAACCAGAATTTTTAGAATTCATAAGGATTATATTATTTAATTTAGCAAGCTCTATTAATGTCAACTACTAAAGCCATGATGAAGAATGAAGAATAGAACAAGAATGAATTAATCCATTAGTTAAAGAAAATTCAATTTATGCAATGCCTTAGTATTTAAAGCGCGAAAGTAACAATTACACAATAATGAATTTTTTGTGTCCAGGTTTTATTAGACACAGAAATAGATGTAGTTGTAGATTGTAATGTTTTTATTATTTACCCCTTTAGTAGACTGAAAAATTAAGATTATTGAGCAGAAGACAGACATAAGCTTTGTAGTAATTTGAATAGGAGACGGTTTTTAAGGTAAATCATAAACCATACTAAACCGCTCAAAAAGCGGTAGTAGGGATATTTTTGAAGGAAAATTATATATTATTCATACTCGGTACTTAAATAGGACTAAAAATATTAAGGCAATTTTAAAACGAAACATAATTTTTAGTTTTCAGCATGGATAATTTGAGTATTTCTATTATTGCATATATTTCATTTCACAAATGGATCACCTAAACAGAAATTTTAGAATTCATAAAGATTATTTTATTTGATATACGAACTCATTTAATGTTAACTACTAATGCTATGATGAAGAATGAATAATAGAAGAGGAATGAATTTACCCATTGTTTTAAGAAAATTCAATTTATGCAATGCCATAGTATTTAAAGCGCGAAAGTAACAGTTACACTATAATGAATTTTTTGTGTCCAGGTTTTATTAGACACAGAAATAGATGTAGCTGTAGATTGTAATGTTTTTATTATTTACCCCTTTAGTAGACTGAGAGAATAAGATTATTAAGCAGAAGACAGACATAAGCTTTGTAGTAATTTGAATGGGAGACAGGTTGTAAGGCAAATCATAAATCGTTCTAAACCGCTCAAAAAGCGGTAGTATGGTTATTTTTGAAGGAAAATTACATATTATTCATACTCGGTTCTTAAATAGGGCTAAATACATTAATGCAATTTTAAAACGGAAAATTATTTTTAGTTTTCAGCATGGATAACTTGAGTATTTCTATTATTGCATATATTTCATTTCACAAATGGACCACCTAAACAGAATTTTTAGAATTCATAAGGGTTGTATAATTTAATTTAGCAATTTCTATTAATGTTAACTACTAATGCTATGATGAAGAATGAAAAATAGAAGAAGAATGAATTAACCCATTGTTTTAAGAAAATTCAATTTATGCAATGCCTTTGTATTTAAAGCGCGAAAGTAACAATTACACAATAATGAATTTTTTGTGTCCAGGTTTTATTAGACACAGAAATAGATGTAGTTGTAGATTGTAATGTTTTTATTATTTACCCCTTTAGTAGACTGAAAAATTAAGATTATTGAGCAGAAGACAGACATAAGCTTTGTAGTAATTTGAATAGGAGACGGTTTTTAAGGTAAATCATAAACCATTCTAAACCGCTCAAAAAGCGGTAGTATGGATATTTTTGAAGGAAAATTATATATTATTCATACTCGGTACTTAAATAGGACTAAATATATAAAGAAAATATTAAAAAGGAACATAATTTTTAGTTTTCAGCATGGATAACTTGAGTATTTCTATTATTGCATATATTTCATTTCACAAATGGACCACCTAAACAGAATTTTTAGAATTCTTAAGGGTTATATTATTTAATTTAGCAAGCTCTATTAATGTTAACTACTAAAGCCATGCTGAAGAATGAAGAATAGAACAAGAATGAATTAATCCATTAGTTAAAGAAAATTCAATTTATGCAATTCCTTAGTATTTAAAGCGCGAAAGTAACAATTACACAATAATGAATTTTTTGTGTCCAGGTTTGATTAGACATGAAAAAAGTTGTAGCTGTAGATTGGAATGTTTTTATTATTTAACCCCTTTAGTAGACTGAGAAAATAAGATTATTAAGCAGAAGAAAGAGATAATCATTTTAGTAATTTGAATGGAAGACGGTTTTTAAGGTAAATCATAAACCATTCTAAACCGCTCAAAAAGCGGTAGTATGGTTATTTTTGAAGGAAAAGTATATATTATTCATAGTCGGTACCTAAATAGGACTAAAAATATAAAGGCAATTTAAAAACGAAACATAATTTTTAGTTTTCAGCAAGGATAATTTGAGTATTTCTAATATTGCATATATTTCATTTCACAAATTGATCACCTAAACAGAAATTTTAGAATTCAGAAAGATTTTTTTATTTGATATACGAACTCATTTAATGTCAACTACTAATGCTATGATGAAGAATGAAAAATAGAAGAGGAATGAATTAACCCATTGTTTTAAGAAAATTCAATTTATGCAATGCCTTAGTATTTAAAGCGCGAAAGTAACAGTTACACTATTATGAATTTTTTGTGTCCAGGTTTTATTAGACACAGAAATAGATGTAGCTGTAGATTGTAATGTTTTTATTATTTACCCCTTTAGTAGACTGAGAGAATAAGATTATTAAGCAGAAGACAGACATAAGCTTTGTAGTAATTTGAATGGGAGACAGGTTGTAAGGTAAACCATAAACCGTTCTAAACCGCTCAAAAAGCGGTAGTATGGTTATTTTTGAAGGAAAATTACATATTATTCATACTCGGTTCTTAAATAGGACTAAATACATAAAGGCAATTTTAAAACGGAGCATAATTTTTAGTTTTCAGCATGGATAACTTGAGAATTTCTATTATTGCATATATTTAATTTCACAAATGGACCACCTAACCAGAATTTTTAGAATTCATAAGGATTATATTATTTAATTTAGCAAGCTCTATTAATGTTAACTACTAAAGCCATGATGAAGAATGAAGAATAGAACAAGAATGAATTAACCCATTAGTTAAAGAAAATTCAATTTATGCAATGCCTTAGTATTTAAAGCGCGAAAGTAACAATTACACAATAATGAATTTTTTGTGTCCAGGTTTGATTAGACATGAAAAAAGTTGTAGCTGTAGATTGGAATGTTTTTATTATTTAACCCCTTTAGTAGACTGAGAGAATAAGATTATTAAGCAGAAGAAAGAGATAATCATTTTAGTAATTTGAATGGAAGACGGTTTTTAAGGTAAATCATAAACCATTCTAAACCGCTCAAAAAGCGGTAGTATGGTTATTTTTGAAGGAAAATTATATATTATTCATAGTCGGTACCTAAATAGGACTAAAAATATAAAGGCAATTTAAAAACGAAACATAATTTTTAGTTTTCAGCAAGGATAATTTGAGTATTTCTAATATTGCATATATTTCATTTCACAAATTGATCACCTAAACAGAAATTTTAGAATTCAGAAAGATTTTTTTATTTGATATACGAACTCATTTAATGTCAACTACTAATGCTATGATGAAGAATGAAAAATAGAAGAGGAATGAATTAACCCATTGTTTTAAGAAAATTCAATTTATGCAATGCCTTAGTATTTAAAGCGCGAAAGTAACAGTTACACTATTATGAATTTTTTGTGTCCAGGTTTTATTAGACACAGAAATAGATGTAGCTGTAGATTGTAATGTTTTTATTATTTACCCCTTTAGTAGACTGAGAGAATAAGATTATTAAGCAGAAGACAGACATAAGCTTTGTAGTAATTTGAATGGGAGACAGGTTGTAAGGTAAACCATAAACCGTTCTAAACCGCTCAAAAAGCGGTAGTATGGTTATTTTTGAAGGAAAATTACATATTATTCATACTCGGTTCTTAAATAGGACTAAATACATAAAGGCAATTTTAAAACGGAGCATAATTTTTAGTTTTCAGCATGGATAACTTGAGAATTTCTATTATTGCATATATTTAATTTCACAAATGGACCACCTAACCAGAATTTTTAGAATTCATAAGGATTATATTATTTAATTTAGCAAGCTCTATTAATGTTAACTACTAAAGCCATGATGAAGAATGAAGAATAGAACAAGAATGAATTAACCCATTAGTTAAAGAAAATTCAATTTATGCAATGCCTTAGTATTTAAAGCGCGAAAGTAACAATTACACAATAATGAATTTTTTGTGTCCAGGTTTGATTAGACATGAAAAAAGTTGTAGCTGTAGATTGGAATGTTTTTATTATTTAACCCCTTTAGTAGACTGAGAGAATAAGATTATTAAGCAGAAGAAAGAGATAATCATTTTAGTAATTTGAATGGAAGACGGTTTTTAAGGTAAATCATAAACCATTCTAAACCGCTCAAAAAGCGGTAGTATGGTTATTTTTGAAGGAAAATTATATATTATTCATAGTCGGTACCTAAATAGGACTAACAATATAAAGGCAATTTTAAAACGAAACATAATTTTTAGTTTTCAGCATGGATAATTTGAGTATTTCTAATATTGCATATATTTCATTTCACAAATTGATCACCTAAACAGAAATTTTAGAATTCATAAAGATTATTTTATTTGATATACGCACTCAATTAATGTTAACTACTAATGCCATGATGAAGATTGAAAAAGATAAGAAGAATGAATTAATCCATTGTTTAATGAAAATTCTATTTATACAATGCCTTTGTACATAAGCGCAAAAGTAACAGTTACACTATAATGAATTCTTTGTGTCCAGGTTTTATTAGACACAGAAATAGATGTAGCTGCAGATTGTAATGTTTTTATTATTTACCCCTTTAGTAGACTGAGATAATAAGATTATTAAGCAGAAGACAGACATAAGCTTTGTAGTAATTTGAATGGGAGACAGGTTGTAAGGTAAATCATAAACCGTTCTAAATCGCTGAAAAAGCGGTAGTATGGTTATCTTTGAAGGAAAATTACATATTATTCATACTCGGTACTTAAATAGGACTAAATATATAAAGAAAATATTAAAAAGGAACATAATTTTTAGTTTTCAGCATGGATAACTTGAGTATTTCTATTATTGCATATATTTCATTTCACAAATGGACCACCTAAACAGAATTTTTAGAATTCTTAAGGGTTATATTATTTAATTTAGCAAGCTCTATTAATGTCAACTACTAAAGCCATGATGAAGAATGAAGAATAGAACAAGAATGAATTAATCCATTAGTTAAAGAAAATTCAATTTATGCAATGCCTTAGTATTTAAAGCGCGAAAGTAACAATTACACAATAATGAATTTTTTGTGTCCAGGTTTTATTAGACACAGAAATAGATGTAGTTGTAGATTGTAATGTTTTTATTATTTACCCCTTTAGTAGACTGAAAAATTAAGATTATTGAGCAGAAGACAGACATAAGCTTTGTAGTAATTTGAATAGGAGACGGTTTTTAAGGTAAATCATAAACCATTCTAAACCGCTCAAAAAGCGGTAGTAGGGATATTTTTGAAGGAAAATTATATATTATTCATACTCGGTACTTAAATAGGACTAAAAATATAAAGGCAATTTTAAAACGAAACATAATTTTTAGTTTTCAGCATGGATAATTTGAGTATTTCTATTATTGCATATATTTCATTTCACAAATGGATCACCTAAACAGAAATTTTAGAATTCATAAAGATTATTTTATTTGATATACGAACTCATTTAATGTTAACTACTAATGCTATGATGAAGAATGAATAATAGAAGAGGAATGAATTTACCCATTGTTTTAAGAAAATTCAATTTATGCAATGCCATAGTATTTAAAGCGCGAAAGTAACAGTTACACTATAATGAATTTTTTGTGTCCAGGTTTTATTAGACACAGAAATAGATGTAGCTGTAGATTGTAATGTTTTTATTATTTACCCCTTTAGTAGACTGAGAGAATAAGATTATTAAGCAGAAGACAGACATAAGCTTTGTAGTAATTTGAATGGGAGACAGGTTGTAAGGCAAATCATAAACCGTTCTAAACCGCTCAAAAAGCGGTAGTATGGTTTTTTTTGAAGGAAAATTACATATTATTCATACTCGGTTCTTAAATAGGGCTAAATACATTAATGCAATTTTAAAACGGAACATAATTTTTAGTTTTCAGCATGGATAACTTGAGTATTTCTATTATTGCATATATTTCATTTTACAAATGGACCACCTAAACAGAATTTTTAGAATTCATAAGGGTTATATTATTTAATTTAGCAAGCTCTATTAATGTTAACTACTAATGCTATGATGAAGAATGAAAAATAGAAGAAGAATGAATTAACCCATTGTTTTAAGAAAATTCAATTTATGCAATGCCTTTGTATTTAAAGCGCGAAAGTAACAATTACACAATAATGAATTTTTTGTGTCCAGGTTTTATTAGACACAGAAATAGATGTAGTTGTAGATTGTAATGTTTTTATTATTTACCCCTTTAGTAGACTGAAAAATTAAGATTATTGAGCAGAAGACAGACATAAGCTTTGTAGTAATTTGAATAGGAGACGGTTTTTAAGGTAAATCATAAACCATTCTAAACCGCTCAAAAAGCGGTAGTATGGATATTTTTGAAGGAAAATTATATATTATTCATACTCGGTACTTAAATAGGACTAAATATATAAAGAAAATATTAAAAAGGAACATAATTTTTAGTTTTCAGCATGGATAACTTGAGTATTTCTATTATTGCATATATTTCATTTCACAAATGGACCACCTAAACAGAATTTTTAGAATTCATAAGGGTTATATTATTTAATTTAGCAAGCTCTATTAATGTTAACTACTAATGCTATGATGAAGAATGAAAAATAGAAGAAGAATGAATTAACCCATTGTTTTAAGAAAATTCAATTTATGCAATGCCTTTGTATTTAAAGCGCAAAAGTAACAATTACACAATAATGAATTTTTTGTGTCCAGGTTTGATTAGACATGAAAAAAGTTGTAGCTGTAGATTGGAATGTTTTTATTATTTAACCCCTTTAGTAGACTGAGAAAATAAGATTATTAAGCAGAAGAAAGAGATAATCATTTTAGTAATTTGAATGGAAGACGGTTTTTAAGGTAAATCATAAACCATTCTAAACCGCTCAAAAAGCGGTAGTATGGTTATTTTTGAAGGAAAAGTATATATTATTCATAGTCGGTACCTAAATAGGACTAAAAATATAAAGGCAATTTAAAAACGAAACATAATTTTTAGTTTTCAGCAAGGATAATTTGAGTATTTCTAATATTGCATATATTTCATTTCACAAATTGATCACCTAAACAGAAATTTTAGAATTCAGAAAGATTTTTTTATTTGATATACGAACTCATTTAATGTCAACTACTAATGCTATGATGAAGAATGAAAAATAGAAGAGGAATGAATTAACCCATTGTTTTAAGAAAATTCAATTTATGCAATGCCTTAGTATTTAAAGCGCGAAAGTAACAGTTACACTATTATGAATTTTTTGTGTCCAGGTTTTATTAGACACAGAAATAGATGTAGCTGTAGATTGTAATGTTTTTATTATTTACCCCTTTAGTAGACTGAGAGAATAAGATTATTAAGCAGAAGACAGACATAAGCTTTGTAGTAATTTGAATGGGAGACAGGTTGTAAGGTAAACCATAAACCGTTCTAAACCGCTCAAAAAGCGGTAGTATGGTTATTTTTGAAGGAAAATTACATATTATTCATACTCGGTTCTTAAATAGGACTAAATACATAAAGGCAATTTTAAAACGGAGCATAATTTTTAGTTTTCAGCATGGATAACTTGAGTATTTCTATTATTGCATATATTTAATTTCACAAATGGACCACCTAACCAGAATTTTTAGAATTCATAAGGATTATATTATTTAATTTAGCAAGCTCTATTAATGTTAACTACTAAAGCCATGATGAAGAATGAAGAATAGAAGAAGAATGAATTAACCCATGGTTTAAAGAATTTCAATTTATGCAATGCCTTAGTATTTAAAGCGCGAAAGTAACAGTTACACTATAATGAATTTTTTGTGTCCAGGCTTTATTAGACACAGAAATAGATGTGTCTGTAGATTGGAATGTTTTTATTATTTACCCCTTTAGTAGACTGAGAGAATAAGATTATTAAGCAGAAGACAGACATAAGCTTTATAGGAATTTGAATGGGAGACAGGTTGTAAGGCAAATCATAAACCGTTCTAAACCGCTCAAAAAGCGGTAGTATGGTTATTTTTTAAGGAAAATTACATATTATTCATACTCAGTTCTTTAATAGGACTAAATACATAAAGGCAATTTTAAAACGGAGCAAAATTTTAAGTTTTCAGCATGGATAACTTGAGTATTTCTATTATTGCATATATTTAATTTCACAAATGGACCACCTAACCAGAATTTTTAGAATTCATAAGGATTATATTATTTAATTTAGCAAGCTCTATTAATGTTAACTACTAAAGCCATGATGAAGAAAGAAAAATAGAACAAGAATGAATTAACCCATTAGTTAAAGAAAATTCAATTTATGCAATGCCTTAGTATTTAAAGCGCGAAAGTAACAATTACACAATAATGAATTTTTTGTGTCCAGGTTTGATTAGACATGAAAAAAGTTGTAGCTGTAGATTGGAATGTTTTTATTATTTAACCCCTTTAGTAGACTGAGAAAATAAGATTATTAAGCAGAAGAAAGAGATAATCATTTTAGTAATTTGAATGGAAGACGGTTTTTAAGGTAAATCATAAACCATTCTAAACCGCTCAAAAAGCGGTAGTATGGTTATTTTTGAAGGAAAATTATATATTATTCATAGTCGGTACCTAAATAGGACTAAAAATATAAAGGCAATTTTAAAACGAAACATACTTTTTAGTTTTCAGCATGGATAATTTGAGTATTTCTATTATTGCATATATTTAATTTCACAAATGGACCACCTAACCAGAATTTTTAGAATTCATAAGGATTATATTATTTAATTTAGCAAGCTCTATTAATGTTAACTACTAAAGCCATGATGAAGAATGAAGAATAGAAGAAGAATGAATTAACCCATGGTTTAAAGAATTTCAATTTATGCAATGCCTTAGTATTTAAAGCGCGAAAGTAACTGTTACACTATAATGAATTTTTTGTGTCCAGGTTTTATTAGACACAGAAATAGATGTAGCTGTAGATTGGAATGTTTTTATTATTTACCCCTTTAGTAGACTGAGAGAATAAGATTATTAAGCAGAAGACAGACATAAGCTTTGTAGGAATTTGAATGGGAGACAGGTTGTAAGGCAAATCATAAACCGTTCTAAACCGCTCAAAAAGCTGTAGTATGGTTATTTTTTAAGGAAAATTACATATTATTCATACTCAGTTCTTTAATAGGACTAAATACATAAAGGCAATTTTAAAACGGAGCAAAATTTTAAGTTTTCAGCATGGATAACTTGAGTATTTCTATTATTGCATATATTTAATTTCACAAATGGACCACCTAACCAGAATTTTTAGAATTCATAAGGATTATATTATTTAATTTAGCAAGCTCTATTAATGTTAACTACTAAAGCCATGATGAAGAATGAAGAATAGAACAAGAATGAATTAATCCATTAGTTAAAGAAAATTCAATTTATGCAATGCCTTAGTATTTAAAGCGCGAAAGTAACTGTTACACTATAATGAATTTTTTGTGTCCAGGTTTTATTAGACACAGAAATAGATGTAGCTGTAGATTGGAATGTTTTTATTATTTACCCCTTTAGTAGACTGAGAGAATAAGATTGTTAAGCAGAAGACAGACATAAGCTTTGTAGGAATTTGAATGGGAGACAGGTTGTAAGGCAAATCATAAACCGTTCTAAACCGCTCAAAAAGCGGTAGTATGGTTATTTTTTAAGGAAAATTACATATTATTCATACTCAGTTCTTTAATAGGACTAAATACATAAAGGCAATTTTAAAACGGAGCTAAATTTTAAGTTTTCAGCATGGATAACTTGAGTATTTCTATTATTGCATATATTTAATTTCACAAATGGACCACCTAACCAGAATTTTTAGAATTCATAAGGATTATATTATTTAATTTAGCAAGCTCTATTAATGTCAACTACTAAAGCCATGATGAAGAATGAAGAATAGAACAAGAATGAATTAATCCATTAGTTAAAGAAAATTCAATTTATGCAATGCCTTAGTATTTAAAGCGCGAAAGTAACAATTACACAATAATGAATTTTTTGTGTCCAGGTTTTATTAGACACAGAAATAGATGTAGTTGTAGATTGTAATGTTTTTATTATTTACCCCTTTAGTAGACTGAAAAATTAAGATTATTGAGCAGAAGACAGACATAAGCTTTGTAGTAATTTGAATAGGAGACGGTTTTTAAGGTAAATCATAAACCATACTAAACCGCTCAAAAAGCGGTAGTAGGGATATTTTTGAAGGAAAATTATATATTATTCATACTAGGTACTTAAATAGGACTAAAAATATTAAGGCAATTTTAAAACGAAACATAATTTTTAGTTTTCAGCATGGATAATTTGAGTATTTCTATTATTGCATATATTTCATTTCACAAATGGATCACCTAAACAGAAATTTTAGAATTCATAAGGATTATTTTATTTGATATACGAACTCATTTAATGTTAACTACTAATGCTATGATGAAGAATGAATAATAGAAGAGGAATGAATTTACCCATTGTTTTAAGAAAATTCAATTTATGCAATGCCATAGTATTTAAAGCGCGAAAGTAACAGTTACACTATAATGAATTTTTTGTGTCCAGGTTTTATTAGACACAGAAATAGATGTAGCTGTAGATTGTAATGTTTTTATTATTTACCCCTTTAGTAGACTGAGAGAATAAGATTATTAAGCAGAAGACAGACATAAGCTTTGTAGTAATTTGAATGGGAGACAGGTTGTAAGGCAAATCATAAACCGTTCTAAACCGCTCAAAAAGCGGTAGTATGGTTATTTTTGAAGGAAAATTACATATTATTCATACTCGGTTCTTAAATAGGGCTAAATACATTAATGCAATTTTAAAACGGAACATAATTTTTAGTTTTCAGCATGGATAACTTGAGTATTTCTATTATTGCATATATTTCATTTCACAAATGGACCACCTAAACAGAATTTTTAGAATTCATAAGGGTTATATAATTTAATTTAGCAAGCTCTATTAATGTTAACTACTAATGCTATGATGAAGAATGAAAAATAGAAGAAGAATGAATTAACCCATTGTTTTAAGAAAATTCAATTTATGCAATGCCTTTATATTTAAAGCGCGAAAGTAACAATTACACAATAATGAATTTTTTGTGTCCAGGTTTTATTAGACACAGAAATAGATGTAGTTGTAGATTGTAATGTTTTTATTATTTACCCCTTTAGTAGACTGAAAAATTAAGATTATTGAGCAGAAGACAGACATAAGCTTTGTAGTAATTTGAATAGGAGACGGTTTTTAAGGTAAATCATAAACCATTCTAAACCGCTCAAAAAGCGGTAGTATGGATATTTTTGAAGGAAAATTATATATTATTCATACTCGGTACTTAAATAGGACTAAATATATAAAGAAAATATTAAAAAGGAACATAATTTTTAGTTTTCAGCATGGATAACTTGAGTATTTCTATTATTGCATATATTTCATTTCACAAATGGACCACCTAAACAGAATTTTTAGAATTCATAAGGGTTATATTATTTAATTTAGCAAGCTCTATTAATGTTAACTACTAATGCTATGATGAAGAATGAAAAATAGAAGAAGAATGAATTAACCCATTGTTTTAAGAAAATTCAATTTATGCAATGCCTTTGTATTTAAAGCGCGAAAGTAACAATTACACAATAATGAATTTTTTGTGTCCAGGTTTGATTAGACATGAAAAAAGTTGTAGCTGTAGATTGGAATGTTTTTATTATTTAACCCCTTTAGTAGACTGAGAAAATAAGATTATTAAGCAGAAGAAAGAGATAATCATTTTAGTAATTTGAATGGAAGACGGTTTTTAAGGTAAATCATAAACCATTCTAAACCGCTCAAAAAGCGGTAGTATGGTTATTTTTGAAGGAAAAGTATATATTATTCATAGTCGGTACCTAAATAGGACTAAAAATATAAAGGCAATTTAAAAACGAAACATAATTTTTAGTTTTCAGCAAGGATAATTTGAGTATTTCTAATATTGCATATATTTCATTTCACAAATTGATCACCTAAACAGAAATTTTAGAATTCAGAAAGATTTTTTTATTTGATATACGAACTCATTTAATGTCAACTACTAATGCTATGATGAAGAATGAAAAATAGAAGAGGAATGAATTAACCCATTGTTTTAAGAAAATTCAATTTATGCAATGCCTTAGTATTTAAAGCGCGAAAGTAACAGTTACACTATTATGAATTTTTTGTGTCCAGGTTTTATTAGACACAGAAATAGATGTAGCTGTAGATTGTAATGTTTTTATTATTTACCCCTTTAGTAGACTGAGAGAATAAGATTATTAAGCAGAAGACAGACATAAGCTTTGTAGTAATTTGAATGGGAGACAGGTTGTAAGGTAAACCATAAACCGTTCTAAACCGCTCAAAAAGCGGTAGTATGGTTATTTTTGAAGGAAAATTACATATTATTCATACTCGGTTCTTAAATAGGACTAAATACATAAAGGCAATTTTAAAACGGAGCATAATTTTTAGTTTTCAGCATGGATAACTTGAGTATTTCTATTATTGCATATATTTAATTTCACAAATGGACCACCTAACCAGAATTTTTAGAATTCATAAGGATTATATTATTTAATTTAGCAAGCTCTATTAATGTTAACTACTAAAGCCATGATGAAGAATGAAGAATAGAACAAGAATGAATTAACCCATTAGTTAAAGAAAATTCAATTTATGCAATGCCTTAGTATTTAAAGCGCGAAAGTAACAATTACACAATAATGAATTTTTTGTGTCCAGGTTTGATTAGACATGAAAAAAGTTGTAGCTGTAGATTGGAATGTTTTTATTATTTAACCCCTTTAGTAGACTGAGAGAATAAGATTATTAAGCAGAAGAAAGAGATAATCATTTTAGTAATTTGAATGGAAGACGGTTTTTAAGGTAAATCATAAACCATTCTAAACCGCTCAAAAAGCGGTAGTATGGTTATTTTTGAAGGAAAATTATATATTATTCATAGTCGGTACCTAAATAGGACTAACAATATAAAGGCAATTTTAAAACGAAACATAATTTTTAGTTTTCAGCATGGATAATTTGAGTATTTCTAAAATTGCATATATTTCATTTCACAAATTGATCACCTAAACAGAAATTTTAGAATTCATAAAGATTATTTTATTTGATATACGCACTCAATTAATGTTAACTACTAATGCCATGATGAAGATTGAAAAAGATAAGAAGAATGAATTAATCCATTGTTTAATGAAAATTCTATTTATACAATGCCTTTGTACATAAGCGCAAAAGTAACAGTTACACTATAATGAATTCTTTGTGTCCAGGTTTTATTAGACACAGAAATAGATGTAGCTGCAGATTGTAATGTTTTTATTATTTACCCCTTTAGTAGACTGAGATAATAAGATTATTAAGCAGAAGACAGACATAAGCTTTGTAGTAATTTGAATGGGAGACAGGTTGTAAGGTAAATCATAAACCGTTCTAAATCGCTGAAAAAGCGGTAGTATGGTTATCTTTGAAGGAAAATTACATATTATTCATACTCGGTACTTAAATAGGACTAAATATATAAAGAAAATATTAAAAAGGAACATAATTTTTAGTTTTCAGCATGGATAACTTGAGTATTTCTATTATTGCATATATTTCATTTCACAAATGGACCACCTAAACAGAATTTTTAGAATTCTTAAGGGTTATATTATTTAATTTAGCAAGCTCTATTAATGTCAACTACTAAAGCCATGATGAAGAATGAAGAATAGAACAAGAATGAATTAATCCATTAGTTAAAGAAAATTCAATTTATGCAATGCCTTAGTATTTAAAGCGCGAAAGTAACAATTACACAATAATGAATTTTTTGTGTCCAGGTTTTATTAGACACAGAAATAGATGTAGTTGTAGATTGTAATGTTTTTATTATTTACCCCTTTAGTAGACTGAAAAATTAAGATTATTGAGCAGAAGACAGACATAAGCTTTGTAGTAATTTGAATAAGAGACGGTTTTTAAGGTAAATCATAAACCATTCTAAACCGCTCAAAAAGCGGTAGTAGGGATATTTTTGAAGGAAAATTATATATTATTCATACTCGGTACTTAAATAGGACTAAAAATATAAAGGCAATTTTAAAACGAAACATAATTTTTAGTTTTCAGCATGGATAATTTGAGTATTTCTATTATTGCATATATTTCATTTCACAAATGGATCACCTAAACAGAAATTTTAGAATTCATAAAGATTATTTTATTTGATATACGAACTCATTTAATGTTAACTACTAATGCTATGATGAAGAATGAATAATAGAAGAGGAATGAATTTACCCATTGTTTTAAGAAAATTCAATTTATGCAATGCCATAGTATTTAAAGCGCGAAAGTAACAGTTACACTATAATGAATTTTTTGTGTCCAGGTTTTATTAGACACAGAAATAGATGTAGCTGTAGATTGTAATGTTTTTATTATTTACCCCTTTAGTAGACTGAGAGAATAAGATTATTAAGCAGAAGACAGACATAAGCTTTGTAGTAATTTGAATGGGAGACAGGTTGTAAGGCAAATCATAAACCGTTCTAAACCGCTCAAAAAGCGGTAGTATGGTTTTTTTTGAAGGAAAATTACATATTATTCATACTCGGTTCTTAAATAGGGCTAAATACATTAATGCAATTTTAAAACGGAACATAATTTTTAGTTTTCAGCATGGATAACTTGAGTATTTCTATTATTGCATATATTTCATTTTACAAATGGACCACCTAAACAGAATTTTTAGAATTCATAAGGGTTATATTATTTAATTTAGCAAGCTCTATTAATGTTAACTACTAATGCTATGATGAAGAATGAAAAATAGAAGAAGAATGAATTAACCCATTGTTTTAAGAAAATTCAATTTATGCAATGCCTTTGTATTTAAAGCGCGAAAGTAACAATTACACAATAATGAATTTTTTGTGTCCAGGTTTTATTAGACACAGAAATAGATGTAGTTGTAGATTGTAATGTTTTTATTATTTACCCCTTTAGTAGACTGAAAAATTAAGATTATTGAGCAGAAGACAGACATAAGCTTTGTAGTAATTTGAATAGGAGACGGTTTTTAAGGTAAATCATAAACCATTCTAAACCGCTCAAAAAGCGGTAGTATGGATATTTTTGAAGGAAAATTATATATTATTCATACTCGGTACTTAAATAGGACTAAATATATAAAGAAAATATTAAAAAGGAACATAATTTTTAGTTTTCAGCATGGATAACTTGAGTATTTCTATTATTGCATATATTTCATTTCACAAATGGACCACCTAAACAGAATTTTTAGAATTCATAAGGGTTATATTATTTAATTTAGCAAGCTCTATTAATGTTAACTACTAATGCTATGATGAAGAATGAAAAATAGAAGAAGAATGAATTAACCCATTGTTTTAAGAAAATTCAATTTATGCAATGCCTTTGTATTTAAAGCGCAAAAGTAACAATTACACAATAATGAATTTTTTGTGTCCAGGTTTGATTAGACATGAAAAAAGTTGTAGCTGTAGATTGGAATGTTTTTATTATTTAA
Source organism: Troilus luridus (assembly GCA_964056705.1). Taxonomy (NCBI): domain Eukaryota; kingdom Metazoa; phylum Arthropoda; class Insecta; order Hemiptera; family Pentatomidae; genus Troilus; species Troilus luridus. The sequence continues at coordinate 54,939 of CAXKTH010000059.1, forward strand.
CCCCTTTAGTAGACTGAGAAAATAAGATTATTAAGCAGAAGAAAGAGATAATCATTTTAGTAATTTGAATGGAAGACGGTTTTTAAGGTAAATCATAAACCATTCTAAACCGCTCAAAAAGCGGTAGTATGGTTATTTTTGAAGGAAAAGTATATATTATTCATAGTCGGTACCTAAATAGGACTAAAAATATAAAGGCAATTTAAAAACGAAACATAATTTTTAGTTTTCAGCAAGGATAATTTGAGTATTTCTAATATTGCATATATTTCATTTCACAAATTGATCACCTAAACAGAAATTTTAGAATTCAGAAAGATTTTTTTATTTGATATACGAACTCATTTAATGTCAACTACTAATGCTATGATGAAGAATGAAAAATAGAAGAGGAATGAATTAACCCATTGTTTTAAGAAAATTCAATTTATGCAATGCCTTAGTATTTAAAGCGCGAAAGTAACAGTTACACTATTATGAATTTTTTGTGTCCAGGTTTTATTAGACACAGAAATAGATGTAGCTGTAGATTGTAATGTTTTTATTATTTACCCCTTTAGTAGACTGAGAGAATAAGATTATTAAGCAGAAGACAGACATAAGCTTTGTAGTAATTTGAATGGGAGACAGGTTGTAAGGTAAACCATAAACCGTTCTAAACCGCTCAAAAAGCGGTAGTATGGTTATTTTTGAAGGAAAATTACATATTATTCATACTCGGTTCTTAAATAGGACTAAATACATAAAGGCAATTTTAAAACGGAGCATAATTTTTAGTTTTCAGCATGGATAACTTGAGTATTTCTATTATTGCATATATTTAATTTCACAAATGGACCACCTAACCAGAATTTTTAGAATTCATAAGGATTATATTATTTAATTTAGCAAGCTCTATTAATGTTAACTACTAAAGCCATGATGAAGAATGAAGAATAGAACAAGAATGAATTAACCCATTAGTTAAAGAAAATTCAATTTATGCAATGCCTTAGTATTTAAAGCGCGAAAGTAACAATTACACAATAATGAATTTTTTGTGTCCAGGTTTGATTAGACATGAAAAAAGTTGTAGCTGTAGATTGGAATGTTTTTATTATTTAACCCCTTTAGTAGACTGAGAGAATAAGATTATTAAGCAGAAGAAAGAGATAATCATTTTAGTAATTTGAATGGAAGACGGTTTTTAAGGTAAATCATAAACCATTCTAAACCGCTCAAAAAGCGGTAGTATGGTTATTTTTGAAGGAAAATTATATATTATTCATAGTCGGTACCTAAATAGGACTAACAATATAAAGGCAATTTTAAAACGAAACATAATTTTTAGTTTTCAGCATGGATAATTTGAGTATTTCTAATATTGCATATATTTCATTTCACAAATTGATCACCTAAACAGAAATTTTAGAATTCATAAAGATTATTTTATTTGATATACGCACTCAATTAATGTTAACTACTAATGCCATGATGAAGATTGAAAAAGATAAGAAGAATGAATTAATCCATTGTTTAATGAAAATTCTATTTATACAATGCCTTTGTACATAAGCGCAAAAGTAACAGTTACACTATAATGAATTCTTTGTGTCCAGGTTTTATTAGACACAGAAATAGATGTAGCTGCAGATTGTAATGTTTTTATTATTTACCCCTTTAGTAGACTGAGATAATAAGATTATTAAGCAGAAGACAGACATAAGCTTTGTAGTAATTTGAATGGGAGACAGGTTGTAAGGTAAATCATAAACCGTTCTAAATCGCTGAAAAAGCGGTAGTATGGTTATCTTTGAAGGAAAATTACATATTATTCATACTCGGTACTTAAATAGGACTAAATATATAAAGAAAATATTAAAAAGGAACATAATTTTTAGTTTTCAGCATGGATAACTTGAGTATTTCTATTATTGCATATATTTCATTTCACAAATGGACCACCTAAACAGAATTTTTAGAATTCTTAAGGGTTATATTATTTAATTTAGCAAGCTCTATTAATGTCAACTACTAAAGCCATGATGAAGAATGAAGAATAGAACAAGAATGAATTAATCCATTAGTTAAAGAAAATTCAATTTATGCAATGCCTTAGTATTTAAAGCGCGAAAGTAACAATTACACAATAATGAATTTTTTGTGTCCAGGTTTTATTAGACACAGAAATAGATGTAGTTGTAGATTGTAATGTTTTTATTATTTACCCCTTTAGTAGACTGAAAAATTAAGATTATTGAGCAGAAGACAGACATAAGCTTTGTAGTAATTTGAATAGGAGACGGTTTTTAAGGTAAATCATAAACCATTCTAAACCGCTCAAAAAGCGGTAGTAGGGATATTTTTGAAGGAAAATTATATATTATTCATACTCGGTACTTAAATAGGACTAAAAATATAAAGGCAATTTTAAAACGAAACATAATTTTTAGTTTTCAGCATGGATAATTTGAGTATTTCTATTATTGCATATATTTCATTTCACAAATGGATCACCTAAACAGAAATTTTAGAATTCATAAAGATTATTTTATTTGATATACGAACTCATTTAATGTTAACTACTAATGCTATGATGAAGAATGAATAATAGAAGAGGAATGAATTTACCCATTGTTTTAAGAAAATTCAATTTATGCAATGCCATAGTATTTAAAGCGCGAAAGTAACAGTTACACTATAATGAATTTTTTGTGTCCAGGTTTTATTAGACACAGAAATAGATGTAGCTGTAGATTGTAATGTTTTTATTATTTACCCCTTTAGTAGACTGAGAGAATAAGATTATTAAGCAGAAGACAGACATAAGCTTTGTAGTAATTTGAATGGGAGACAGGTTGTAAGGCAAATCATAAACCGTTCTAAACCGCTCAAAAAGCGGTAGTATGGTTTTTTTTGAAGGAAAATTACATATTATTCATACTCGGTTCTTAAATAGGGCTAAATACATTAATGCAATTTTAAAACGGAACATAATTTTTAGTTTTCAGCATGGATAACTTGAGTATTTCTATTATTGCATATATTTCATTTCACAAATGGACCACCTAAACAGAATTTTTAGAATTCATAAGGGTTATATTATTTAATTTAGCAAGCTCTATTAATGTTAACTACTAATGCTATGATGAAGAATGAAAAATAGAAGAAGAATGAATTAACCCATTGTTTTAAGAAAATTCAATTTATGCCATGCCTTTGTATTTAAAGCGCGAAAGTAACAATTACACAATAATGAATTTTTTGTGTCCAGGTTTTATTAGACACAGAAATAGATGTAGTTGTAGATTGTAATGTTTTTATTATTTACCCCTTTAGTAGACTGAAAAATTAAGATTATTGAGCAGAAGACAGACATAAGCTTTGTAGTAATTTGAATAGGAGACGGTTTTTAAGGTAAATCATAAACCATTCTAAACCGCTCAAAAAGCGGTAGTATGGATATTTTTGAAGGAAAATTATATATTATTCATACTCGGTACTTAAATAGGACTAAATATATAAAGAAAATATTAAAAAGGAACATAATTTTTAGTTTTCAGCATGGATAACTTGAGTATTTCTATTATTGCATATATTTCATTTCACAAATGGACCACCTAACCAGAATTTTTAGAATTCATAAGGATTATATTATTTAATTTAGCAAGCTCTATTAATGTTAACTACTAAAGCCATGCTGAAGAATGAAGAATAGAACAAGAATGAATTAATCCATTAGTTAAAGAAAATTCAATTTATGCAATGCCTTAGTATTTAAAGCGCGAAAGTAACAATTACACAATAATGAATTTTTTGGGTCCAGGTTTGATTAGACATGAAAAAAGTTGTAGCTGTAGATTGGAATGTTTTTATTATTTAACCCCTTTAGTAGACTGAGAAAATAAGATTATTAAGCAGAAGAAAGAGATAATCATTTTAGTAATTTGAATGAAAGACGGTTTTTAAGGTAAATCATAAACCATTCTAAACCGCTCAAAAAGCGGTAGTATGTTTATTTTTGAAGGAAAATTATATATTATTCATAGTCGGTACCTAAATAGGACTAAAAATATAAAGGCAATTTTAAAACGAAACATACTTTTTAGTTTTCAGCATGGATAATTTGAGTATTTCTATTATTGCATATATTTAATTTCACAAATGGACTACCTAACCAGAATTTTTAGAATTCATAAGGATTATATTATTTAATTTAGCAAGCTCTATTAATGTTAACTACTAAAGCCATGATGAAGAATGAAGAATAGAAGAAGAATGAATTAACCCATGGTTTAAAGAATTTCAATTTATGCAATGCCTTAGTATTTAAAGCGCGAAAGTAACAGTTACACTATAATGAATTTTTTGTGTCCAGGTTTTATTAGACACAGAAATAGATGTAGCTGTAGATTGGAATGTTTTTATTATTTACCCCTTTAGTAGACTGAGAGAATAAGATTATTAAGCAGAAGACAGACATAAGCTTTATAGGAATTTGAATGGGAGACAGGTTGTAAGGCAAATCATAAACCGTTCTAAACCGCTCAAAAAGCGGTAGTATGGTTATTTTTTAAGGAAAATTACATATTATTCATACTCAGTTCTTTAATAGGACTAAATACATAAAGGCAATTTTAAAACGGAGCAAAATTTTAAGTTTTCAGCATGGATAACTTGAGTATTTCTATTATTGCATATATTTAATTTCACAAATGGACCACCTAACCAGAATTTTTAGAATTCATAAGGATTATATTATTTAATTTAGCAAGCTCTATTAATGTTAACTACTAAAGCCATGATGAAGAATGAAGAATAGAACAAGAATGAATTAACCCATTAGTTAAAGAAAATTCAATTTATGCAATGCCTTAGTATTTAAAGCGCGAAAGTAACAATTACACAATAATGAATTTTTTGTGTCCAGGTTTGATTAGACATGAAAAAAGTTGTAGCTGTAGATTGGAATGTTTTTATTATTTAACCCCTTTAGTAGACTGAGAAAATAAGATTATTAAGCAGAAGAAAGAGATAATCATTTTAGTAATTTGAATGGAAGACGGTTTTTAAGGTAAATCATAAACCATTCTAAACCGCTCAAAAAGCGGTAGTATGGTTATTTTTTAAGGAAAATTATATATTATTCATAGTCGGTACCTAAATAGGACTAATTTTATAAAGGCAATTTTAAAACGAAACATACTTTTTAGTTTTCAGCATGGATAATTTGAGTATTTCTATTATTGCATATATTTAATTTCACAAATGGACCACCTAACCAGAATTTTTAGAATTCATAAGGATTATATTATTTAATTTAGCAAGCTCTATTAATGTTAACTACTAAAGCCATGATGAAGAATGAAGAATAGAAGAAGAATGAATTAACCCATGGTTTAAAGAATTTCAATTTATGCAATGCCTTAGTATTTAAAGCGCGAAAGTAACAGTTACACTATAATGAATTTTTTGTGTCCAGGTTTTATTAGACACAGAAATAGATGTAGCTGTAGATTGGAATGTTTTTATTATTTACCCCTTTAGTAGACTGAGAGAATAAGATTATTAAGCAGAAGACAGACATAAGCTTTGTAGGAATTTGAATGGGAGACAGGTTGTAAGGCAAATCATAAACCGTTCTAAACCGCTCAAAAAGCGGTAGTATGGTTATTTTTTAAGGAAAATTACATATTATTCATACTCAGTTCTTTAATAGGACTAAATACATAAAGGCAATTTTAAAACGGAGCAAAATTTTAAGTTTTCAGCATGGATAACTTGAGTATTTCTATTATTGCATATATTTAATTTCACAAATGGACCACCTAACCAGAATTTTTAGAATTCATAAGGATTATATTATTTAATTTAGCAAGCTCTATTAATGTTAACTACTAAAGCCATGATGAAGAATGAAGAATAGAACAAGAATGAATTAACCCATTAGTTAAAGAAAATTCAATTTATGCAATGCCTTAGTATTTAAAGCGCGGAAGTAACATTTACACAATAATGAATTTTTTGTGTCCAGGTTTGATTAGACATGAAAAAAGTTGTAGCTGTAGATTGGAATGTTTTTATTATTTAACCCCTTTAGTAGACTGAGAAAATAAGATTATTAAGCAGGAGAAAGAGATAATCATTTTAGTAATTTGAATGGAAGACGGTTTTAAAGGTAAATCATAAACCATTCTAAACCGCTCAAAAAGCGGTAGTATGGTTATTTTTGAAGGAAAATTATATATTATTTATACTAGGTACTTAAATAGGACTAAATATATAAAGAAAATATTAAAAAGGAACATAATTTTTAGTACAGCATGAATAATTTGAGTATTTCTAATATTGCATATATTTCATTACACAAATTGATCACCTAAACAAAAATTTTAGAATTCATAAAGATTATTTTATTTGATATACGAACTCATTTAATGTTAACTACTAATGCTATGATGAAGAATGAAAAATAGAAGAAGAATGAATTAACCCATTGTTTTAAGAAAATTCAATTTATGCAATGCCTTAGTATTTAAAGCGCGAAAGTAACTGTTACACTATAATGAATTTTTTGTGTCCAGGTTTTATTAGACACAGAAATAGATGTAGTTGTAGATTGTAATGTTTTTATTATTTACCCCTTTAGTAGACTGAGAAATTAAGATTAAAGAGCAGAAGACAGACATAAGCTTTGTAGTAATTTGAATAGGAGACGGATTTTAAGGTAAATCATAAACCATTCTAAACCGCTCAAAAAGCGGTAGTATGGTTATTTTTGAAGGAAAATTATATATTATTCATACTAGGTACTTAAATAGGACTAATTATATAAAGAAAATATTAAAAAGGAACATAATTTTTAGTTTTCAGCATGAATAATTTGAGTATTTCTAATATTGCATATATTTCATTACACAAATTGATCACCTAAACAAAAATTTTAGAATTCATAAAGATTATTTTATTTGATATACGAACTCATTTAATGTTAACTACTAATGCTATGATGAAGAATGAATAATAGAAGAAGAATGAATTAACCCATTGTTTTAAGAAAATTCAATTTATGCAATGCCTTAGTATTTAAAGCGCGAAAGTAACCGTTACACTATAATGAATTTTTTGTGTCCAGGTTTTATTAGACACAGAAATAGATGTAGTTGTAGATTGTAATGTTTTTATTATTTACCCCTTTAGTAGACTGAGATAATAAGATTATTAAGCAGAAGACAGACATAAGCTTTGTAGTAATTTGAATGGGAGACAGGTTGTAAGGTAAATCATAAACCGTTCTAAACCGCTCAAAAAGCGGTAGTATGGTTATCTTTGAAGGAAAATTACATATTATTCATACTCGATTCTTAAATAGGACTAAACACATAAAGGCAATTTTAAAACGGAACATAATTTTTTTTTTCAGCATGGATAACTTGAGTATTTCTATTATTGCATATATTTAATTTCACAAATGGACCACCTAAACAGAATTTTTAGAATTCATATGGATTATATTATTTAATTTAGCAAGCTCTATTAATGTTAACTACTAAAGCCATGATGAAAAATGAAGAATAGAACAAGAATGAATTAATCCATGGTTTAAAGAAAATTCAATTTATGCAATGCCTTAGTATTTAAAGCGCGAAAGTAACAGTTACACTATAATGAATTTTTTGTGTCCAGGTTTTATTAGACACAGAAATAGATGTAGCTGTAGATTGTAATGTTTTTATTATTTACCCCTTTAGTAGACTGAGAAATTAAGATTATTGAGCAGAAGACAGACATAAGCTTTGTAGTAATTTGAATAGGAGACGGATTTTAAGGTAAATCATAAACCATTCTAAACCGCTCAAAAAGCGGTAGTATGGTTATTTTTGAAGGAAAATTATATATTATTCATACTAGGTACTTAAATAGGACTAAAAATATAAAGGCAATTTTAAAACGAAACATACTTTTTAGTTTTCAGCATGGATAATTTGAGTATTTCTATTATTGCATATATTTAATTTCACAAATGGACCACCTAACCAGAATTTTTAGAATTCATAAGGATTATATTATTTAATTTAGCAAGCTCTATTAATGTTAACTACTAAAGCCATGATGAAGAATGAAGAATAGAAGAAGAATGAATTAACCCATGGTTTAAAGAATTTCAATTTATGCAATGCCTTAGTATTTAAAGCGCGAAAGTAACAGTTACACTATAATGAATTTTTTGTGTCCAGGTTTTATTAGACACAGAAATAGATGTAGCTGTAGATTGGAATGTTTTTATTATTTACCCCTTTAGTAGACTGAGAAATTAAGATTAAAGAGCAGAAGACAGACATAAGCTTTGTAGTAATTTGAATAGGAGTCGGTTTTTAAGGTAAATCATAAACCATTCTAAACCGCTCAAAAAGCGGTAGTATGGTTATTTTTGAAGGAAAATTATATATTATTCATACTCGGTACTTAGATAGGACTAAATATATAAAGAAAATATTAAAAAGGAACATAATTTTTAGTTTTCAGCATGGATAATTTGAGTATTTCTAATATTGCATATATTTCATTTCACAAATTGATCACCTAAACAGAAATTTTAGAATTCATAAAGATTATTTTATTTGATATACGCACTCAATTAATGTTAACTACTAATGCCATGATGAAGATTGAAAAAGATAAGAAGAATGAATTAATCCATTGTTTAATGAAAATTCTATTTATACAATGCCTTTGTACATAAGCGCAAAAGTAACAGTTACACTATAATGAATTCTTTGTGTCCAGGTTTTATTAGACACAGAAATAGATGTAGCTGTAGATTGTAATGTTTTTATTATTTACCCCTTTAGTAGACTGAGATAATAAGATTATTAAGCAGAAGACAGACATAAGCTTTGTAGTAATTTGAATGGGAGACAGGTTGTAAGGTAAATCATAAACCGTTCTAAACCGCTGAAAAAGCGGTAGTATGGTTATCTTTGAAGGAAAATTACATATTATTCATACTCGATTCTTAAATAGGACTGAACACATAAAGGCAATTTTAAAACGGAACATAATTTTTTTTTTCAGCATGGATAACTTGAGTATTTCTATTATTGCATATATTTCATTTCACAAATGGACCACCTAAACAGAATTTTTAGAATTCATATGGATTATATTATTTAATTTAGCAAGCTCTATTAATGTTAACTACTAAAGCCATGATGAAAAATGAAGAATAGAACAAGAATGAATTAATCCATGGTTTAAAGAAAATTCAATTTATGCAATGCCTTAGTATTTAAAGCGCGAAAGTAACAGTTACACTATAATGAATTTTTTGTGTCCAGGTTTTATTAGACACAGAAATAGATGTAGCTGTAGATTGTAATGTTTTTATTATTTACCCCTTTAGTAGACTGAGAGAATAAGATTATTAAGCAGAAGACAGACATAAGCTTTGTAGTAATTTGAATAGGAGACGGATTTTAAGGTAAATCATAAACCATTCTAAACCGCTCAAAAAGCGGTAGTATGGTTATTTTTGAAGGAAAATTATATATTATTCATACTAGGTACTTAAATAGGACTAATTATATAAAGAAAATATTAAAAAGGAACATAATTTTTAGTTTTCAGCATGAATAATTTGAGTATTTCTAATATTGCATATATTTCATTACACAAATTGATCACCTAAACAAAAATTTTAGAATTCATAAAGATTATTTTATTTGATATACGAACTCATTTAATGTTAACTACTAATGCTATGATGAAGAATGAATAATAGAAGAAGAATGAATTAACCCATTGTTTTAAGAAAATTCAATTTATGCAATGCCTTAGTATTTAAAGCGCGAAAGTAACCGTTACACTATAATGAATTTTTTGTGTCCAGGTTTTATTAGACACAGAAATAGATGTAGTTGTAGATTGTAATGTTTTTATTATTTACCCCTTTAGTAGACTGAGATAATAAGATTATTAAGCAGAAGACAGACATAAGCTTTGTAGTAATTTGAATGGGAGACAGGTTGTAAGGTAAATCATAAACCGTTCTAAACCGCTGAAAAAGCGGTAGTATGGTTATCTTTGAAGGAAAATTACATATTATTCATACTCGATTCTTAAATAGGACTAAACACATAAAGGCAATTTTAAAACGGAACATAATTTTTTTTTTCAGCATGGATAACTTGAGTATTTCTATTATTGCATATATTTAATTTCACAAATGGACCACCTAAACAGAATTTTTAGAATTCATATGGATTATATTATTTAATTTAGCAAGCTCTATTAATGTTAACTACTAAAGCCATGATGAAAAATGAAGAATAGAACAAGAATGAATTAATCCATGGTTTAAAGAAAATTCAATTTATGCAATGCCTTAGTATTTAAAGCGCGAAAGTAACAGTTACACTATAATGAATTTTTTGTGTCCAGGTTTTATTAGACACAGAAATAGATGTAGCTGTAGATTGTAATGTTTTTATTATTTACCCCTTTAGTAGACTGAGAAATTAAGATTATTGAGCAGAAGACAGACATAAGCTTTGTAGTAATTTGAATAGGAGACGGATTTTAAGGTAAATCATAAACCATTCTAAACCGCTCAAAAAGCGGTAGTATGGTTATTTTTGAAGGAAAATTATATATTATTCATACTAGGTACTTAAATAGGACTAATTATATAAAGAAAATATTAAAAAGGAACATAATTTTTAGTTTTCAGCATGAATAATTTGAGTATTTCTAATATTGCATATATTTCATTACACAAATTGATCACCTAAACAAAAATTTTAGAATTCATAAAGATTATTTTATTTGATATACGAACTCATTTAATGTTAACTACTAATGCTATGATGAAGAATGAAAAATAGAAGAAGAATGAATTAACCCATTGTTTTAAGAAAATTCAATTTATGCAATGCCTTAGTATTTAAAGCGCGAAAGTAACCGTTACACTATAATGAATTTTTTGTGTCCAGGTTTTATTAGACACAGAAATAGATGTAGTTGTAGATTGTAATGTTTTTATTATTTACCCCTTTAGTAGACTGAGAAATTAAGATTAAAGAGCAGAAGACAGACATAAGCTTTGTAGTAATTTGAATAGGAGACGGTTTTTAAGGTAAATCATAAACCATTCTAAACCGCTCAAAAAGCGGTAGTATGGTTATTTTTGAAGGAAAATTATATATTATTCATACTCGGTACTTAAATAGGACTAAATATATAAAGAAAATATTAAAAAGGAACATAATTTTTAGTTTTCAGCATGGATAATTTGAGTATTTCTAATATTGCATATATTTCATTTCACAAATTGATCACCTAAACAGAAATTTTAGAATTCATAAAGATTATTTTATTTGATATACGCACTCAATTAATGTTAACTACTAATGCCATGATGAAGATTGAAAAAGATAAGAAGAATGAATTAATCCATTGTTTAATGAAAATTCTATTTATACAATGCCTTTGTACATAAGCGCAAAAGTAACAGTTACACTATAATGAATTCTTTGTGTCCAGGTTTTATTAGACACAGAAATAGATGTAGCTGTAGATTGTAATGTTTTTATTATTTACCCCTTTAGTAGACTGAGATAATAAGATTATTAAGCAGAAGACAGACATAAGCTTTGTAGTAATTTGAATGGGAGACAGGTTGTAAGGTAAATCATAAACCGTTCTAAACCGCTGAAAAAGCGGTAGTATGGTTATCTTTGAAGGAAAATTACATATTATTCATACTCGATTCTTAAATAGGACTAAACACATAAAGGCAATTTTAAAACGGAACATAATTTTTTTTTTCAGCATGGATAACTTGAGTATTTCTATTATTGCATATATTTCATTTCACAAATGGACCACCTAAACAGAATTTTTAGAATTCATATGGATTATATTATTTAATTTAGCAAGCTCTATTAATGTTAACTACTAAAGCCATGATGAAAAATGAAGAATAGAACAAGAATGAATTAATCCATGGTTTAAAGAAAATTCAATTTATGCAATGCCTTAGTATTTAAAGCGCGAAAGTAACAGTTACACTATAATGAATTTTTTGTGTCCAGGTTTTATTAGACACAGAAATAGATGTAGCTGTAGATTGTAATGTTTTTATTATTTACCCCTTTAGTAGACTGAGAGAATAAGATTATTAAGCAGAAGACAGACATAAGCTTTGTAGTAATTTGAATGGGAGACAGGTTGTAAGGTAAATCATAAACCGTTCTAAACCGCTGAAAAAGCGGTAGTATGGTTATCTTTGAAGGAAAATTACATATTATTCATACTCGATTCTTAAATAGGACTAAACACATAAAGGCAATTTTAAAACGGAACATAATTTTTTTTTTCAGCATGGATAACTTGAGTATTTCTATTATTGCATATATTTCATTTCACAAATGGACCACCTAAACAGAATTTTTAGAATTCATATGGATTATATTATTTAATTTAGCAAGCTCTATTAATGTTAACTACTAAAGCCATGATGAAAAATGAAGAATAGAACAAGAATGAATTAATCCATGGTTTAAAGAAAATTCAATTTATGCAATGCCTTAGTATTTAAAGCGCGAAAGTAACAGTTACACTATAATGAATTTTTTGTGTCCAGGTTTTATTAGACTCAGAAATAGATGTAGTTGTAGATTGTAATGTTTTTATTATTTACCCCTTTAGTAGACTGAGAGAATAAGATTATTAAGCAGAAGACAGACATAAGCTTTGTAGTAATTTGAATGGGAGACAGGTTGTAAGGTAAATCATAAACCGTTCTAAACCGCTCAAAAAGCGGTAGTATGGTTATTTTTGAAGGAAAATTACATATTATTCATACTCGGTTCTTAAATAGGACTAAATACATAAAGGCAATTTTAAAACGGAACATAATTTTTAGTTTTCAGCATGGATAACTTAAGTATTTCTATTATTGCATATATTTCATTTCACAAATGGACCACCTAAACAGAATTTTTAGAATTCATAAGGATTATATTATTTAATTTAGCAAGCTCTATTAATGTTAACTACTAAAGCCATGATGAAGAATGAAGAATAGAACAAGAATGAATTAATCCATGGTTTAAAGAAAATTCAATTTATGCAATGCCTTAGTATTTAAAGCGCGAAAGTAACAGTTACACTATAATGAATTTTTTGTGTCCATGTTTTATTAGACACAGAAATAGATGTAGTAGTAGATTGTAATGTTTTTATTATTTACCCCTTTAGTAGACTGAGAAATTAAGATTATTGAGCAGAAGACAGACATAAGCTTTGTAGTAATTTGAATAGGAGACGGTTTTTAAGGTAAATCATAAACCATTCTAAACCGCTCAAAAAGCGGTAGTATGGTTATTTTTGAAGGAAAATTATATATTATTCATACTAGGTACTTAAATAGGACTAATTATATAAAGAAAATATTAAAAAGGAACATAATTTTTAGTTTTCAGCATGAATAATTTGAGTATTTCTAATATTGCATATATTTCATTACACAAATTGATCACCTAAACAAAAATTTTAGAATTCATAAAGATTATTTTATTTGATATACGAACTCATTTAATGTTAACTACTAATGCTATGATGAAGAATGAAAAATAGAAGAAGAATGAATTAACCCATTGTTTTAAGAAAATTCAATTTATGCAATGCCTTAGTATTTAAAGCGCGAAAGTAACCGTTACACTATAATGAATTTTTTGTGTCCAGGTTTTATTAGACACAGAAATAGATGTAGTTGTAGATTGTAATGTTTTTATTATTTACCCCTTTAGTAGACTGAGATAATAAGATTATTAAGCAGAAGACAGACATAAGCTTTGTAGTAATTTGAATGGGAGACAGGTTGTAAGGTAAATCATAAACCGTTCTAAACCGCTCAAAAAGCGGTAGTATGGTTATCTTTGAAGGAAAATTACATATTATTCATACTCGATTCTTAAATAGGACTAAACACATAAAGGCAATTTTAAAGCGGAACATAATTTTTTTTTTCAGCATGGATAACTTGAGTATTTCTATTATTGCATATATTTAATTTCACAAATGGACCACCTAAACAGAATTTTTAGAATTCATATGGATTATATTATTTAATTTAGCAAGCTCTATTAATGTTAACTACTAAAGCCATGATGAAAAATGAAGAATAGAACAAGAATGAATTAATCCATGGTTTAAAGAAAATTCAATTTATGCAATGCCTTAGTATTTAAAGCGCGAAAGTAACAGTTACACTATAATGAATTTTTTGTGTCCAGGTTTTATTAGACACAGAAATAGATGTAGCTGTAGATTGTAATGTTTTTATTATTTACCCCTTTAGTAGACTGAGAGAATAAGATTATTAAGCAGAAGACAGACATAAGCTTTGTAGTAATTTGAATGGGAGACAGGTTGTAAGGTAAATCATAAACCGTTCTAAACCGCTGAAAAAGCGGTAGTATGGTTATCTTTGAAGGAAAATTACATATTATTCATACTCGATTCTTAAATAGGACTAAACACATAAAGGCAATTTTAAAACGGAACATAATTTTTTTTTTCAGCTTGGATAACTTGAGTATTTCTATTATTGCATATATTTCATTTCACAAATGGACCACCTAAACAGAATTTTTAGAATTCATATGGATTATATTATTTAATTTAGCAAGCTCTATTAATGTTAACTACTAAAGCCATGATGAAAAATGAAGAATAGAACAAGAATGAATTAATCCATGGTTTAAAGAAAATTCAATTTATGCAATGCCTTAGTATTTAAAGCGCGAAAGTAACAGTTACACTATAATGAATTTTTTGTGTCCAGGTTTTATTAGACTCAGAAATAGATGTAGTTGTAGATTGTAATGTTTTTATTATTTACCCCTTTAGTAGACTGAGAGAATAAGATTATTAAGCAGAAGACAGACATAAGCTTTGTAGTAATTTGAATGGGAGACAGGTTGTAAGGTAAATCATAAACCGTTCTAAACCGCTCAAAAAGCGGTAGTATGGTTATTTTTGAAGGAAAATTACATATTATTCATACTCGGTTCTTAAATAGGACTAAATACATAAAGGCAATTTTAAAACGGAACATAATTTTTAGTTTTCAGCATGGATAACTTGAGTATTTCTATTATTGCATATATTTCATTTCACAAATGGACCACCTAAACAGAATTTTTAGAATTCATAAGGATTATATTATTTAATTTAGCAAGCTCTATTAATGTTAACTACTAAAGCCATGATGAAGAATGAAGAATAGAACAAGAATGAATTAATCCATGGTTTAAAGAAAATTCAATTTATGCAATGCCTTAGTATTTAAAGCGCGAAAGTAACAGTTACACTATAATGAATTTTTTGTGTCCATGTTTTATTAGACACAGAAATAGATGTAGTAGTAGATTGTAATGTTTTTATTATTTACCACTTTAGTAGACTGAGAAATTAAGATTATTGAGCAGAAGACAGACATAAGCTTTGTAGTAATTTGAATAGGAGACGGTTTTTAAGGTAAATCATAAACCATTCTAAACCGCTCAAAAAGCGGTAGTATGGTTATTTTTGAAGGAAAATTATATATTATTCATACTAGGTACTTAAATAGGACTAATTATATAAAGAAAATATTAAAAAGGAACATAATTTTTAGTTTTCAGCATGAATAATTTGAGTATTTCTAATATTGCATATATTTCATTACACAAATTGATCACCTAAACAAAAATTTTAGAATTCATAAAGATTATTTTATTTGATATACGAACTCATTTAATGTTAACTACTAATGCTATGATGAAGAATGAAAAATAGAAGAAGAATGAATTAACCCATTGTTTTAAGAAAATTCAATTTATGCAATGCCTTAGTATTTAAAGCGCGAAAGTAACCGTTACACTATAATGAATTTTTTGTGTCCAGGTTTTATTAGACACAGAAAGAGATGTAGTTGTAGATTGTAATGTTTTTATTATTTACCCCTTTAGTAGACTGAGATAATAAGATTATTAAGCAGAAGACAGACATAAGCTTTGTAGTAATTTGAATGGGAGACAGGTTGTAAGGTAAATCATAAACCGTTCTAAACCGCTCAAAAAGCGGTAGTATGGTTATCTTTGAAGGAAAATTACATATTATTCATACTCGATTCTTAAATAGGACTAAACACATAAAGGCAATTTTAAAACGGAACATAATTTTTTTTTTCAGCATGGATAACTTGAGTATTTCTATTATTGCATATATTTAATTTCACAAATGGACCACCTAAACAGAATTTTTAGAATTCATATGGATTATATTATTTAATTTAGCAAGCTCTATTAATGTTAACTACTAAAGCCATGATGAAAAATGAAGAATAGAACAAGAATGAATTAATCCATGGTTTAAAGAAAATTCAATTTATGCAATGCCTTAGTATTTAAAGCGCGAAAGTAACAGTTACACTATAATGAATTTTTTGTGTCCAGGTTTTATTAGACACAGAAATAGATGTAGCTGTAGATTGTAATGTTTTTATTATTTACCCCTTTAGTAGACTGAGAGAATAAAATTATTAAGCAGAAGACAGACATAAGCTTTGTAGTAATTTGAATGGGAGACAGGTTGTAAGGTAAATCATAAACCGTTCTAAACCGCTCAAAAAGCGGTAGTATAGTTATCTTTGAAGGAAAATTACATATTATTCATACTCGATTCTTAAATAGGACTAAACACATAAAGGCAATTTTAAAACGGAACATAATTTTTTTTTTCAGCATGGATAACTTGAGTATTTCTATTATTGCATATATTTAATTTCACAAATGGACCACCTAAACAGAATTTTTAGAATTCATATGGATTATATTATTTAATTTAGCAAGCTCTATTAATGTTAACTACTAAAGCCATGATGAAAAATGAAGAATAGAACAAGAATGAATTAATCCATGGTTTAAAGAAAATTCAATTTATGCAATGCCTTAGTATTTAAAGCGCGAAAGTAACAGTTACACTATAATGAATTTTTTGTGTCCAGGTTTTATTAGACTCAGAAATAGATGTAGTTGTAGATTGTAATGTTTTTATTATTTACCCCTTTAGTAGACTGAGAGAATAAGATTATTAAGCAGAAGACAGACATAAGCTTTGTAGTAATTTGAATGGGAGACAGGTTGTAAGGTAAATCATAAACCGTTCTAAACCGCTCAAAAAGCGGTAGTATGGTTATTTTTGAAGGAAAATTACATATTATTCATACTCGGTTCTTAAATAGGACTAAATACATAAAGGCAATTTTAAAACGGAACATAATTTTTAGTTTTCAGCATGGATAACTTGAGTATTTCTATTATTGCATATATTTCATTTCACAAATGGACCACCTAAACAGAATTTTTAGAATTCATAAGGATTATATTATTTAATTTAGCAAGCTCTATTAATATTAACTACTAAAGCCATGATGAAGAATGAAGAATAGAACAAGAATGAATTAATCCATGGTTTTAGGAAAATTCAATTTATGCAATGCCTTAGTATTTAAAGCGCGAAAGTAACCATTACACTATAATGAATTATTTGTGTCCAGGTTTTATTAGACACAGAAATAGATGTAGTTGTAGATTGTAATGTTTTTATTATTTACCCCTTTAGTAGACTGAGAAATTAAGATTAAAGAGCAGAAGACAGACATAAGCTTTGTAGTAATTTGAATAGGAGACGGTTTTTAAGGCAAATCATAAACCATTCTAAACCGCTCAAAAAGCGGTAGTATGGTTATTTTTGAAGGAAAATTATATATTATTCATACTCGGGACTTAAATAGGACTAAATATATAAAGAAAATATTAAAAAGGAACATAATTTTTAGTTTTCAGCATGGATAATTTGAGTATTTCTAATATTGCATATATTTCATTTCACAAATTGATCAAATAAACAGAAATTTTAGAATTCATAAAGATTATTTTATTTGATATGCGAACTCAATTAATGTTAACTACTAATGCCATGATGAAGATTGAAAAAGATAAAAAGAATGAATTAATCCATTGTTTATAGAAAATTCTATTTATACAATGCCTTTGTACATAAGCGCAAAAGTAACAGTTACACTATAATGAATTTTTTGTGTCCAGGTTTTATTAGACACAGAAATAGATGTAGCTGTAGATTGTAATGTTTTTATTATTTACCCCTTTAGTAGACTGAGAGAATAAGATTATTAAGCAGAAGACAGACATAAGCTTTGTAGTAATTTGAATGGGAGAAAGGTTGTAAGGTAAATCATAAACCTTTCTAAACCGCTCAAAAAGCGGTAGTATGGTTATTTTTGAAGGAAAATTACATATTATTCATACTCGGTTCTTAAATAGGACTAAATACATAAAGGCAATTTTAAAACGGAACATAATTTTTAGTTTTCAGCATGGATAACTTGAGTATTTCTATTATTGCATATATTTCATTTCACAAATGGACCACCTAAACAGAATTTTTAGAATTCATAAGGATTATATTATTTAATTTAGCACGCTCTATTAATGTTAACTACTAAAGCCATGATGAAGAATGAAGAATAGAACAAGAATGAATTAATCCATGGTTTTAGGAAAATTCAATTTATGCAATGCCTTAGTATTTAAAGCGCGAAAGTAACCATTACACTATAATGAATTATTTGTGTCCAGGTTTTATTAGACACAGAAATAGATGTAGTTGTAGATTGTAATGTTTTTATTATTTACCCCTTTAGTAGACTGAGAGAATAAGATTATTAAGCAGAAGACAGACATAAGCTTTGTAGTAATTTGAATGGGAGACAGGTTGTAAGGTAAATCATAAACCGTTCTAAACCGCTCAAAAAGCGGTAGTATGGTTATTTTTGAAGGAAAATTACATATTATTCATACTCGGTTCTTAAATAGGACTAAATACATAAAGGCAATTTTAAAACGGAACATAATTTTTAGTTTTCAGCATGGATAACTTGAGTATTTCTATTATTGCATATATTTCATTTCACAAATGGACCACCTAAACAGAATTTTTAGAATTCATAAGGATTATATTATTTAATTTAGCAAGCTCTATTAATATTAACTACTAAAGCCATGATGAAGAATGAAGAATAGAACAAGAATGAATTAATCCATGGTTTTAGGAAAATTCAATTTATGCAATGCCTTAGTATTTAAAGCGCGAAAGTAACCATTACACTATAATGAATTATTTGTGTCCAGGTTTTATTAGACACAGAAATAGATGTAGTTGTAGATTGTAATGTTTTTATTATTTACCCCTTTAGTAGACTGAGAAATTAAGATTAAAGAGCAGAAGACAGACATAAGCTTTGTAGTAATTTGAATAGGAGACGGTTTTTAAGGCAAATCATAAACCATTCTAAACCGCTCAAAAAGCGGTAGTATGGTTATTTTTGAAGGAAAATTATATATTATTCATACTCGGGACTTAAATAGGACTAAATATATAAAGAAAATATTAAAAAGGAACATAATTTTTAGTTTTCAGCATGGATAATTTGAGTATTTCTAATATTGCATATATTTCATTTCACAAATTGATCAAATAAACAGAAATTTTAGAATTCATAAAGATTATTTTATTTGATATGCGAACTCAATTAATGTTAACTACTAATGCCATGATGAAGATTGAAAAAGATAAAAAGAATGAATTAATCCATTGTTTATAGAAAATTCTATTTATACAATGCCTTTGTACATAAGCGCAAAAGTAACAGTTACACTATAATGAATTTTTTGTGTCCAGGTTTTATTAGACACAGAAATAGATGTAGCTGTAGATTGTAATGTTTTTATTATTTACCCCTTTAGTAGACTGAGAGAATAAGATTATTAAGCAGAAGACAGACATAAGCTTTGTAGTAATTTGAATGGGAGAAAGGTTGTAAGGTAAATCATAAACCTTTCTAAACCGCTCAAAAAGCGGTAGTATGGTTATTTTTGAAGGAAAATTACATATTATTCATACTCGGTTCTTAAATAGGACTAAATACATAAAGGCAATTTTAAAACGGAACATAATTTTTAGTTTTCAGCATGGATAACTTGAGTATTTCTATTATTGCATATATTTCATTTCACAAATGGACCACCTAAACAGAATTTTTAGAATTCTTAAGGATTATATTATTTAATTTAGCACGCTCTATTAATGTTAACTACTAAAGCCATGATGAAGAATGAAGAATAGAACAAGAATGAATTAATCCATGGTTTAAAGAAAATTCAATTTATGCAATGCCTTAGTATTTAAAGCGCGAAAGTAACAGTTACACTATAATGAATTTTTTGTGTCCAGGTTTTATTAGACACAGAAATAGATGTAGTAGTAGATTGTAATCTTTTTATTATTTACCCCTTTAGTAGACTGAGAAATTAAGATTATTGAGCAGAAGACAGACATAAGCTTTGTAGTAATTTGAATAGGAGACGGATTTTAAGGTAAATCATAAACCATTCTAAACCGCTCAAAAAGCGGTAGTATGGTTATTTTTGAAGGAAAATTATATATTATTCATACTAGGTACTTAAATAGGACTAATTATATAAAGAAAATATTAAAAAGGAACATAATTTTTAGTTTTCAGCATGAATAATTTGAGTATTTCTAATATTGCATATATTTCATTACACAAATTGATCACCTAAACAAAAATTTTAGAATTCATAAAGATTATTTTATTTGATATACGAACTCATTTAATGTTAACTACTAATGCTATGATGAAGAATGAAAAATAGAAGAAGAATGAATTAACCCATTGTTTTAAGAAAATTCAATTTATGCAATGCCTTAGTATTTAAAGCGCGAAAGTAACCGTTACACTATAATGAATTTTTTGTGTCCAGGTTTTATTAGACACAGAAATAGATGTAGTTGTAGATTGTAATGTTTTTATTATTTACCCCTTTAGTAGACTGAGAAATTAAGATTAAAGAGTAGAAGACAGACATAAGCTTTGTAGTAATTTGAATAGGAGACGGTTTTTAAGGTAAATCATAAACCATTCTAAACCGCTCAAAAAGCGGTAGTATGGTTATTTTTGAAGGAAAATTATATATTATTCATACTCGGTACTTAAATAGGACTAAATATATAAAGAAAATATTAAAAAGGAACATAATTTTTAGTTTTCAGCATGGATAATTTGAGTATTTCTAATATTGCATATATTTCATTTCACAAATTGATCACCTAAACAGAAATTTTAGAATTCATAAAGATTATTTTATTTGATATACGCACTCAATTAATGTTAACTACTAATGCCATGATGAAGATTGAAAAAGATAAGAAGAATGAATTAATCCATTGTTTAATGAAAATTCTATTTATACAATGCCTTTGTACATAAGCGCAAAAGTAACAGTTACACTATAATGAATTCTTTGTGTCCAGGTTTTATTAGACACAGAAATAGATGTAGCTGTAGATTGTAATGTTTTTATTATTTACCCCTTTAGTAGACTGAGATAATAAGATTATTAAGCAGAAGACAGACATAAGCTTTGTAGTAATTTGAATGGGAGACAGGTTGTAAGGTAAATCATAAACCGTTCTAAACCGCTGAAAAAGCGGTAGTATGGTTATCTTTGAAGGAAAATTATATATTATTCATACTCGGTACTTAAATAGGACTAAATATATAAAGAAAATATTAAAAAGGAACATAATTTTTAGTTTTCAGCATGGATAATTTGAGTATTTCTAATATTGCATATATTTCATTTCACAAATTGATCACCTAAACAGAAATTTTAGAATTCATAAAGATTATTTTATTTGATATACGCACTCAATTAATGTTAACTACTAAAGCCATGATGAAAAATGAAGAATAGAACAAGAATGAATTAATCCATGGTTTAAAGAAAATTCAATTTATGCAATGCCTTAGTATTTAAAGCGCGAAAGTAACAGTTACACTATAATGAATTTTTTGTGTCCAGGTTTTATTAGACACAGAAATAGATGTAGCTGTAGATTGTAATGTTTTTATTATTTACCCCTTTAGTAGACTGAGATAATAAGATTATTAAGCAGAAGACAGACATAAGCTTTGTAGTAATTTGAATGGGAGACAGGTTGTAAGGTAAATCATAAACCGTTCTAAACCGCTCAAAAAGCGGTAGTATGGTTATCTTTGAAGGAAAATTACATATTATTCATACTCGATTCTTAAATAGGACTAAACACATAAAGGCAATTTTAAAACGGAACATAATTTTTTTTTTCAGCATGGATAACTTGAGTATTTCTATTATTGCATATATTTCATATCACAAATGGACCACCTAAACAGAATTTTTAGAATTCATATGGATTATATTATTTAATTTAGCAAGCTCTATTAATGTTAACTACTAAAGCCATGATGAAAAATGAAGAATAGAACAAGAATGAATTAATCCATGGTTTAAAGAAAATTCAATTTATGCAATGCCTTAGTATTTAAAGCGCGAAAGTAACAGTTACACTATAATGAATTTTTTGTGTCCAGGTTTTATTAGACTCAGAAATAGATGTAGTTGTAGATTGTAATGTTTTTATTATTTACCCCTTTAGTAGACTGAGAGAATAAGATTATTAAGCAGAAGACAGACATAAGCTTTGTAGTAATTTGAATGGGAGACAGGTTGTAAGGTAAATCATAAACCGTTCTAAACCGCTCAAAAAGCGGTAGTATGGTTATTTTTGAAGGAAAATTACATATTATTCATACTCGGTTCTTAAATAGGACTAAATACATAAAGGCAATTTTAAAACGGAACATAATTTTTAGTTTTCAGCATGGATAACTTGAGTATTTCTATTATTAAATATATTTCATTTCACAAATGGACCACCTAAACAGAATTTTTAGAATTCATAAGGATTATATTATTTAATTTAGCAAGCTCTATTAATGTTAACTACTAAAGCCATGATGAAGAATGAAGAATAGAACAAGAAATGAATTAATCCATGGTTTAAAGAAAATTCAATTTATGCAATGCCTTAGTATTTAAAGCGTGAAAGTAACAGTTACACTATAATGATTTTTTTGTGTCCAGGTTTGATTAGACATGAAAAAAGTTGTAGCTGTAGATTGTAATGTTTTTATTATTTACCCCTTTAGTAGACTGAGAGAATAATATTATTAAGCAGAAGACAGACATAAGCTTTGTAGTAATTTGAATGGGAGACAGGTTGTAAGGTAAATCATAAACCGTTCTAAACCGCTCAAAAAGCGGTAGTATGGTTATTTTTGAAGGAAAATTACATATTATTCATACTCGGTTCTTAAATAGGACTAAATATATAAAGAAAATATTAAAAAGGAACATAATTTTTAGTTTTCAGCATGAATAATTTGAGTATTTCTAATATTGCATATATTTCATTACACAAATTGATCACCTAAACAAAAATTTTAGAATTCATAAAGATTATTTTATTTGATATACGAACTCATTTAATGTTAACTACTAATGCTATGATGAAGAATGAAAAATAGAAGAAGAATGAATTAACCCATTGTTTTAAGAAAATTCAATTTATGCAATGCCTTAGTATTTAAAGCGCGAAAGTAACCGTCACACTATAATGAATTATTTGTGTCCAGGTTTTATTAGACACAGAAATAGATGTAGTTGTAGATTGTAATGTTTTTATTATTTACCCCTTTAGTAGACTGAGAAATTAAGATTAAAGAGCAGAAGACAGACATAAGCTTTGTAGTAATTTGAATAGGAGACGGTTTTTAAGGTAAATCATAAACCATTCTAAACCGCTCAAAAAGCGGTAGTATGGTTATTTTTGAAGGAAAATTATATATTATTCATACTCGGGACTTAAATAGGACTAAATATATAAAGAAAATATTAAAAAGGAACATAATTTTAAGTTTTCAGCATGGATAATTTGAGTATTTCTAATATTGCATATATTTCATTTCACAAATTGATCACCTAAACAGAAATTTTAGAATTCATAAAGATTATTTTATTTGATATACGAACTCAATTAATGTTAACTACTAATGCCATGATGAAGATTGAAAAAGATAAAAAGAATGAATTAATCCATTGTTTATAGAAAATTCAATTTATGCAATGCCTTAGTATTTAAAGCGCGAAAGTAACAGTTACACTATAATGAAATTTTTGTGTCCAGGTTTTATTAGACTCAGAAATAGATGTAGTTGTAGATTGTAATGTTTTTATTATTTACCCCTTTAGTAGACTGAGAAATTAAGATTAAAGAGCAGAAGACAGACATAAGCTTTGTAGTAATTTGAATAGGAGACGGTTTTTAAGGTAAATCATAAACCATTCTAAACCGCTCAAAAAGCGGTAGTATGGTTATTTTTGAAGGAAAATTATATATTATTCATACTCGGTACTTAAATAGGACTAAATATATAAAGAAAATATTAAAAAGGAACATAATTTTTAGTTTTCAGCATGGATAATTTGAGTATTTCTAATATTGCATATATTTCATTTCACAAATTGATCACCTAAACAGAAATTTTAGAATTCATAAAGATTATTTTATTTGATATACGCACTCAATTAATGTTAACTACTAATGCCATGATGAAGATTGAAAAAGATAAGAAGAATGAATTAATCCATTGTTTAATGAAAATTCTATTTATACAATGCCTTTGTACATAAGCGTAAAAGTAACAGTTACACTATAATGAATTCTTTGTGTCCAGGTTTTATTAGACACAGAAATAGATGTAGCTGTAGATTGTAATGTTTTTATTATTAACCCCTTTAGTAGACTGAGATAATAAGATTATTAAGCAGAAGACAGACATAAGCTTTGTAGTAATTTGAATGGGAGACAGGTTGTAAGGTAAATCATAAACCGTTCTAAACCGCTCAAAAAGCGGTAGTATGGTTATCTTTGAAGGAAAATTACATATTATTCATACTCGATTCTTAAATAGGACTAAACACAAAAAGGCAATTTTAAAACGGAACATAATTTTTTTTTTCAGCATTGATAACTTGAGTATTTCTATTATTGCATATATTTCATATCACAAATGGACCACCTAAACAGAATTTTTAGAATTCATATGGATTATATTATTTAATTTAGCAAGCTCTATTAATGTTAACTACTAAAGCCATGATGAAAAATGAAGAATAGAACAAGAATGAATTAATCCATGGTTTAAAGAAAATTCAATTTATGCAATGCCTTAGTATTTAAAGCGCGAAAGTAACAGTTACACTATAATGAATTTTTTGTGTCCAGGTTTTATTAGACACAGAAATAGATGTAGCTGTAGATTGTAATGTTTTTATTATTTACCCCTTTAGTAGACTGAGAGAATAAGATTATTAAGCAGAAGACAGACATAAGCTTTGTAGTAATTTGAATGGGAGACAGGTTGTAAGGTAAATCATAAACCGTTCTAAACCGCTCAAAAAGCGGTAGTATGGTTATTTTTGAAGGAAAATTACATATTATTCATACTCGGTTCTTAAATAGGACTAAATACATAAAGGCAATTTTAAAACGGAACATAATTTTTAGTTTTCAGCATGGATAACTTGAGTATTTCTATTATTGCATATATTTAATTTCACAAATGGACCACCTAAACAGAATTTTTAGAATTCATAAGGATTATATTATTTAATTTAGCAAGCTCTATTAATGTTAACTACAAAAGCCATGATGAAAAATGAAGAATAGAACAAGAATGAATTAATCCATGGTTTAAAGAAAATTCAATTTATGCAATGCCTTAGTAACTGTTAGTTACACTATAATGAATTTTTTGTGTCCATGTTTTATTAGACTCAGAAATAGATGTAGTTGTAGATTGTAATGTTTTTATTATTTACCCCTTTAGTAGACTGAGAGAATAAGATTATTAAGCAGAAGACAGACATAAGCTTTGTAGTAATTTGAATGGGAGACAGGTTGTAAGGTAAATCATAAACCGTTCTAAACCGCTCAAAAAGCGGTAGTATGGTTATTTTTGAAGGAAAATTACATATTATTCATACTCGGTTCTTAAATAGGACTAAATACATAAAGGCAATTTTAAAACGGAACATAATTTTTAGTTTTCAGCATGGATAACTTGAGTATTTCTATTATTGCATATATTTCATTTCACAAATGGACCACCTAAACAGAATTTTTAGAATTCATAAGGATTATATTATTTAATTTAGCAAGCTCTATTAATGTTAACTACTAAAGCCATGATGAAGAATGAAGAATAGAACAAGAATGAATTAATCCATGGTTTAAAGAAAATTCAATTTATGCAATGCCTTAGTATTTAAAGCGCGAAAGTAACAGTTACACTATAATGAATTTTTTGTGTCCAGGTTTTATTAGACTCAGAAATAGATGTAGTTGTAGATTGTAATGTTTTTATTATTTACCCCTTTAGTAGACTGAGAGAATAAGATTATTAAGCAGAAGACAGACATAAGCTTTGTAGTAATTTGAATGGGAGACAGGTTGTAAGGTAAATCATAAACCGTTCTAAACCGCTCAAAAAGCGGTAGTATGGTTATTTTTGAAGGAAAATTACATATTATTCATACTCGGTTCTTAAATAGGACTAAATACATAAAGGCAATTTTAAAACGGAACATAATTTTTAGTTTTCAGCATGGATAACTTGAGTATTTCTATTATTAAATATATTTCATTTCACAAATGGACCACCTAAACAGAATTTTTAGAATTCATAAGGATTATATTATTTAATTTAGCAAGCTCTATTAATGTTAACTACTAAAGCCATGATGAAGAATGAAGAATAGAACAAGAAATGAATTAATCCATGGTTTAAAGAAAATTCAATTTATGCAATGCCTTAGTATTTAAAGCGTGAAAGTAACAGTTACACTATAATGATTTTTTTGTGTCCAGGTTTGATTAGACATGAAAAAAGTTGTAGCTGTAGATTGTAATGTTTTTATTATTTACCCCTTTAGTAGACTGAGAGAATAATATTATTAAGCAGAAGACAGACATAAGCTTTGTAGTAATTTGAATGGGAGACAGGTTGTAAGGTAAATCATAAACCGTTCTAAACCGCTCAAAAAGCGGTAGTATGGTTATTTTTGAAGGAAAATTACATATTATTCATACTCGGTTCTTAAATAGGACTAAATATATAAAGAAAATATTAAAAAGGAACATAATTTTTAGTTTTCAGCATGAATAATTTGAGTATTTCTAATATTGCATATATTTCATTACACAAATTGATCACCTAAACAAAAATTTTAGAATTCATAAAGATTATTTTATTTGATATACGAACTCATTTAATGTTAACTACTAATGCTATGATGAAGAATGAAAAATAGAAGAAGAATGAATTAACCCATTGTTTTAAGAAAATTCAATTTATGCAATGCCTTAGTATTTAAAGCGCGAAAGTAACCGTCACACTATAATGAATTATTTGTGTCCAGGTTTTATTAGACACAGAAATAGATGTAGTTGTAGATTGTAATGTTTTTATTATTTACCCCTTTAGTAGACTGAGAAATTAAGATTAAAGAGCAGAAGACAGACATAAGCTTTGTAGTAATTTGAATAGGAGACGGTTTTTAAGGTAAATCATAAACCATTCTAAACCGCTCAAAAAGCGGTAGTATGGTTATTTTTGAAGGAAAATTATATATTATTCATACTCGGGACTTAAATAGGACTAAATATATAAAGAAAATATTAAAAAGGAACATAATTTTTAGTTTTCAGCATGGATAATTTGAGTATTTCTAATATTGCATATATTTCATTTCACAAATTGATCACCTAAACAGAAATTTTAGAATTCATAAAGATTATTTTATTTGATATACGAACTCAATTAATGTTAACTACTAATGCCATGATGAAGATTGAAAAAGATAAAAAGAATGAATTAATCCATTGTTTATAGAAAATTCTATTTATACAATGCCTTTGTACATAAGCGCAAAAGTAACAGTTACACTATAATGAATTTTTTGTGTCCAGCTTTTATTAGACACAGAAATAGATGTAGTTGTAGATTGTAATGTTTTTATTATTTACCCCTTTAGTAGACTGAGAGAATAAGATTATTAAGCAGAAGACAGACATAAGCTTTGTAGTAATTTGAATGGGAGACAGGTTGTAAGGTAAATCATAAACCGTTCTAAACCGCTCAAAAAGCGGTAGTATGGTTATTTTTGAAGGAAAATTACATATTATTCATACTCGGTTCTTAAATAGGACTAAATACATAAAGGCAATTTTAAAACGGAACATAATTTTTAGTTTTCAGCATGGATAACTTGAGTATTTCTATTATTGCATATATTTAATTTCACAAATGGACCACCTAAACAGAATTTTTAGAATTCATAAGGATTATATTATTTAATTTAGCAAGCTCTATTAATGTTAACTACTAAAGCCATGATGAAGAATGAAGAATAGAACAAGAATGAATTAATCCATGGTTTAAAGAAAATTCAATTTATGCAATGCCTTAGTATTTAAAGCGCGAAAGTAACAGTTACACTATAATGAATTTTTTGTGTCCATGTTTTATTAGACACAGAAATAGATGTAGTAGTAGATTGTAATGTTTTTATTATTTACCCCTTTAGTAGACTGAGAAATTAAGATTATTGAGCAGAAGACAGACATAAGCTTTGTAGTAATTTGAATAGGAGACGGTTTTTAAGGTAAATCATAAACCATTCTAAACCGCTCAAAAAGCGGTAGTATGGTTATTTTTGAAGGAAAATTATATATTATTCATACTCGGTACTTAAATAGGACTAAATATATAAAGAAAATATTAAAAAGGAACATAATTTTTAGTTTTCAGCATGGATAATTTGAGTATTTCTAATATTGCATATATTTCATTTCACAAATTGATCACCTAAACAGAAATTTTAGAATTCATAAAGATTATTTTATTTGATATACGAACTCAATTAATGTTAACTACTAATGCCATGATGAAGAATGAAGAATAGAACAAGAATGAATTAATCCATGGTTTAAAGAAAATTCAATTTATGCAATGCCTTAGTATTTAAAGCGTGAAAGTAACAGTTACACTATAATGATTTTTTTGTGTCCAGGTTTTATTAGACACAGAAATAGATGTAGTTGTAGATTGTAATGTTTTTATTATTTACCCCTTTAGTAGACTGAGAGAATAATATTATTAAGCAGAAGACAGACATAAGCTTTGTAGTAATTTGAATGGGAGACAGGTTGCAAGGTAAATCATAAACCGTTCTAAACCGCTCAAAAAGCGGTAGTATGGTTATTTTTGAAGGAAAATTACATATTATTCATACTCGGTTCTTAAATAGGACTAAATATATAAAGAAAATATTAAAAAGGAACATAATTTTTAGTTTTCAGCATGAATAATTTGAGTATTTCTAATATTGCATATATTTCATTACACAAATTGATCACCTAAACAAAAATTTTAGAATTCATAAAGATTATTTTATTTGATATACGAACTCATTTAATGTTAACTACTAATGCTATGATGAAGAATGAAAAATAGAAGAAGAATGAATTAACCCATTGTTTTAAGAAAATTCAATTTATGCAATGCCTTAGTATTTAAAGCGCGAAAGTAACCGTTACACTATAATGAATTATTTGTGTCCAGGTTTTATTAGACACAGAAATAGATGTAGTTGTAGATTGTAATGTTTTTATTATTTACCCCTTTAGTAGACTGAGAGAATAATATTATTAAGCAGAAGACAGACATAAGCTTTGTAGTAATTTGAATGGGAGACAGGTTGCAAGGTAAATCATAAACCGTTCTAAACCGCTCAAAAAGCGGTAGTATGGTTATTTTTGAAGGAAAATTACATATTATTCATACTCGGTTCTTAAATAGGACTAAATATATAAAGAAAATATTAAAAAGGAACATAATTTTTAGTTTTCAGCATGAATAATTTGAGTATTTCTAATATTGCATATATTTCATTACACAAATTGATCACCTAAACAAAAATTTTAGAATTCATAAAGATTATTTTATTTGATATACGAACTCATTTAATGTTAACTACTAATGCTATGATGAAGAATGAAAAATAGAAGAAGAATGAATTAACCCATTGTTTTAAGAAAATTCAATTTATGCAATGCCTTAGTATTTAAAGCGCGAAAGTAACCGTTACACTATAATGAATTATTTGTGTCCAGGTTTTATTAGACACAGAAATAGATGTAGTTGTAGATTGTAATGTTTTTATTATTTACCCCTTTAGTAGACTGAGAAATTAAGATTAAAGAGCAGAAGACAGACATAAGCTTTGTAGTAATTTGAATAGGAGACGGTTTTTAAGGTAAATCATAAACCATTCTAAACCGCTCAAAAAGCGGTAGTATGGTTATTTTTGAAGGAAAATTACATATTATTCATACTCGGTTCTTAAATAGGACTAAATATATAAAGAAAATATTAAAAAGGAACATAATTTTTAGTTTTCAGCATGAATAATTTGAGTATTTCTAATATTGCATATATTTCATTACACAAATTGATCACCTAAACAAAAATTTTAGAATTCATAAAGATTATTTTATTTGATATACGAACTCATTTAATGTTAACTACTAATGCTATGATGAAGAATGAAAAATAGAAGAAGAATGAATTAACCCATTGTTTTAAGAAAATTCAATTTATGCAATGCCTTAGTATTTAAAGCGCGAAAGTAACCGTTACACTATAATGAATTATTTGTGTCCAGGTTTTATTAGACACAGAAATAGATGTAGTTGTAGATTGTAATGTTTTTATTATTTACCCCTTTAGTAGACTGAGAAATTAAGATTAAAGAGCAGAAGACAGACATAAGCTTTGTAGTAATTTGAATAGGAGACGGTTTTTAAGGTAAATCATAAACCATTCTAAACCGCTCAAAAAGCGGTAGTATGGTTATTTTTGAAGGAAAATTACATATTATTCATACTCGGTTCTTAAATAGGACTAAATATATAAAGAAAATATTAAAAAGGAACATAATTTTTAGTTTTCAGCATGAATAATTTGAGTATTTCTAATATTGCATATATTTCATTACACAAATTGATCACCTAAACAAAAATTTTAGAATTCATAAAGATTATTTTATTTGATATACGAACTCATTTAATGTTAACTACTAATGCTATGATGAAGAATGAAAAATAGAAGAAGAATGAATTAACCCATTGTTTTAAGAAAATTCAATTTATGCAATGCCTTAGTATTTAAAGCGCGAAAGTAACAGTTACACTATAATGAATTATTTGTGTCCAGGTTTTATTAGACACAGAAATAGATGTAGTTGTAGATTGTAATGTTTTTATTATTTACCCCTTTAGTAGACTGAGAAATTAAGATTAAAGAGCAGAAGACAGACATAAGCTTTGTAGTAATTTGAATAGGAGACGGTTTTTAAGGTAAATCATAAACCGTTCTAAACCGCTCAAAAAGCGGTAGTATGGTTATTTTTGAAGGAAAATTACATATTATTCATACTCGGTTCTTAAATAGGACTAAATATATAAAGAAAATATTAAAAAGGAACATAATTTTTAGTTTTCAGCATGAATAATTTGAGTATTTCTAATATTGCATATATTTCATTTCACAAATTGATCACCTAAACAGAAATTTTAGAATTCATAAAGATTATTTTATTTGATATACGAACTCAATTAATGTTAACTACTAATGCCATGATAAAGATTGAAAAAGATAAAAAGAATGAATTAATCCATTGTTTATAGAAAATTCTATTTATACAATGCCTTTGTACATAAGCGCAAAAGTAACAGTTACACTAAAATGAATTTTTTGTGTCCAGGTTTTATTAGACACAGAAATAGATGTAGTTGTAGATTGTAATGTTTTTATTATTTACCCCTTTAGTAGACTGAGAGAATAAGATTATTAAGCAGAAGACAGACATAAGCTTTGTAGTAATTTGAATGGGAGACAGGTTGTAAGGTAAATCATAAACCGTTCTAAACCGCTCAAAAAGCGGTAGTATGGTTATTTTTGAAGGAAAATTACATATTATTCATACTCGGTTCTTAAATAGGACTAAATACATAAAGGCAATTTTAAAACGGAACATAATTTTTAGTTTTCAGCATGGATAACTTGAGTATTTCTATTATTGCATATATTTAATTTCACAAATGGACCACCTAAACAGAATTTTTAGAATTCATAAGGATTATATTATTTAATTTAGCAAGCTCTATTAATGTTAACTACAAAAGCCATGATGAAGAATGAAGAATAGAACAAGAATGAATTAATCCATGGTTTAAAGAAAATTCAATTTATGCAATGCCTTAGTAACTGTTAGTTACACTATAATGAATTTTTTGTGTCCATGTTTTATTAGACTCAGAAATAGATGTAGTTGTAGATTGTAATGTTTTTATTATTTACCCCTTTAGTAGACTGAGAGAATAAGATTATTAAGCAGAAGACAGACATAAGCTTTGTAGTAATTTGAATGGGAGACAGGTTGTAAGGTAAATCATAAACCGTTCTAAACCGCTCAAAAAGCGGTAGTATGGTTATTTTTGAAGGAAAATTACATATTATTCATACTCGGTTCTTAAATAGGACTAAATACATAAAGGCAATTTTAAAACGGAACATAATTTTTAGTTTTCAGCATGGATAACTTGAGTATTTCTATTATTGCATATATTTCATTTCACAAATGGACCACCTAAACAGAATTTTTAGAATTCATAAGGATTATATTATTTAATTTAGCAAGCTCTATTAATGTTAACTACTAAAGCCATGATGAAGAATGAAGAATAGAACAAGAATGAATTAATCCATGGTTTAAAGAAAATTCAATTTATGCAATGCCTTAGTATTTAAAGCGTGAAAGTAACAGTTACACTATAATGATTTTTTTGTGTCCAGGTTTGATTAGACATGAAAAAAGTTGTAGCTGTAGATTGTAATGTTTTTATTATTTACCCCTTTAGTAGACTGAGAGAATAATATTATTAAGCAGAAGACAGACATAAGCTTTGTAGTAATTTGAATGGGAGACAGGTTGCAAGGTAAATCATAAACCGTTCTAAACCGCTCAAAAAGCGGTAGTATGGTTATTTTTGAAGGAAAATTACATATTATTCATACTCGGTTCTTAAAAAGGACTAAATATATAAAGAAAATATTAAAAAGGAACATAATTTTTAGTTTTCAGCATGAATAATTTGAGTATTTCTAATATTGCATATATTTCATTACACAAATTGATCACCTAAACAAAAATTTTAGAATTCATAAAGATTATTTTATTTGATATACGAACTCATTTAATGTTAACTACTAATGCTATGATGAAGAATGAAAAATAGAAGAAGAATGAATTAACCCATTGTTTTAAGAAAATTCAATTTATGCAATGCCTTAGTATTTAAAGCGCGAAAGTAACCGTTACACTATAATGAATTATTTGTGTCCAGGTTTTATTAGACACAGAAATAGATGTAGTTGTAGATTGTAATGTTTTTATTATTTACCCCTTTAGTAGACTGAGAAATTAAGATTATTGAGCAGAAGACAGACATAAGCTTTGTAGTAATTTGAATAGGAGACGGTTTTTAAGGTAAATCATAAACAATTCTAAACCGCTCAAAAAGCGGTAGTATGGTTATTTTTTAAGGAAAATTATATATTATTCATACTCGGTACTTAAATAGGACTAAATATATAAAGAAAATATTAAAAAGGAACATAATTTTTAGTTTTCAGCATGGATAATTTGAGTATTTCTAATATTGCATATATTTCATTTCACAAATTGATCACCTAAACAAAAATTTTAGAATTCATAAAGATTATTTTATTTGATATACGCACTCAATTAATGTTAACTACTAATGCCATGATGAAGATTGAGAAAGATAAGAAGAATGAATTAATCCATTGTTTAATGAAAATTCTATTTATACAATGCCTTTGTACATAAGCGCAAAAGTAACAGTTACACTATAATGAATTATTTGTGTCCAGGTTTTATTAGACACAGAAATAGATGTAGCTGTAGATTGTAATGTTTTTATTATTTACCCCTTTAGTAGACTGAGATAATAAGATTATTAAGCAGAAGACAGACATAAGCTTTGTAGTAATTTGAATGGGAGACAGGTTGTAAGGTAAATCATAAACCGTTCTAAACCGCTCAAAAAGCGGTAGTATGGTTATTTTTGAAGGAAAATTACATATTATTCATACTCGGTTCTTAAATAGGACTAAATACATAAAGGCAATTTTAAAACGGAACATAATTTTTAGTTTTCAGCATGTATAACTTGAGTATTTCTATTATTGCATATATTTCATTTCACAAATGGACCACCTAAACAGAATTTTTAGAATTCATAAGGATTATATTATTTAATTTAGCAAGCTCTATTAATGTTAACTACTAAAGCCATGATGAAGAATGAAGAATAGAACAAGAATGAATTAATCCATGGTTTAAAGAAAATTCAATTTATGCAATGCCTTAGTATTTAAAGCGTGAAAGTAACAGTTACACTATAATGATTTTTTTGTGTCCAGGTTTGATTAGACATGAAAAAAGTTGTAGCTGTAGATTGTAATGTTTTTATTATTTACCCCTTTAGTAGACTGAGAGAATAATATTATTAAGCAGAAGACAGACATAAGCTTTGTAGTAATTTGAATAGGAGAAGGTTTTTAAGGTAAATCATAAACCATTCTAAACCGCTCAAAAAGCGGTAGTATGGTTATTTTTGAAGGAAAATTATATATTATTCATACTCGGGACTTAAATAGGACTAAATATATAAAGAAAATATTAAAAAGGAACATAATTTTTAGTTTTCAGCATGGATAATTTGAGCATTTCTAATATTGCATATATTTCATTTCACAAATTGATCACCTAAACAGAAATTTTAGAATTCATAAAGATTATTTTATTTGATATACGAACTCAATTAATGTTAACTACTAATGCCATGATGAAGATTGAAAAAGATAAAAAGAATGAATTAATCCATTGTTTATAGAAAATTCTATTTATACAATGCCTTTGTACATAAGCGCAAAAGTAACAGTTACACTATAATGAATTTTTTGTGTCCAGGTTTTATTAGACACAGAAACAGATGTAGTTGTAGATTGTAATGTTTTTATTATTTACCCTTTTAGTAGACTGAGAGAATAAGATTATTAAGCAGAAGACAGACATAAGCTTTGTAGTAATTTGAATGGGAGACGGTTTTTAAGGTAAATCATAAACCGTTCTAAACCGCTCAAAAAGCGGTAGTATGGTTATTTTTGAAGGAAAATTATATATTATTCATACTCGGTACTTAAATAGGACTAAATATATAAAGAAAATATGAAAAAGGAACATAATTTTTAGTTTTCAGCATGGATAATTTGAGTATTTCTAATATTGCATTTATTTCATTTCACAAATTGATCACCTAAACTGAAATTTTAGAATTCATAAAGATTATTTTATTTGATATACGCACTCAATTAATGTTAACTACTAATGCCATGATGAAGATTGAAAAAGATAAGAAGAATGAATTAATCCATTGTTTAATGAAAATTCTATTTATACAATGCCTTTGTACATAAGCGCAAAAGTAACAGTTACACTATAATGAATTATTTGTGTCCAGGTTTTATTAGACACAGAAATAGATGTAGCTGTAGATTGTAATGTTTTTATTATTTACCCCTTTAGTAGACTGAGATAATAAGATTATTAAGCAGAAGACAGACATAAGCTTTGTAGTAATTTGAATGGGAGACAGGTTGTAAGGTAAATCATAAACCGTTCTAAACCGCTGAAAAAGCGGTAGTATGGTTATCTTTGAAGGAAAATTACATATTATTCATACTCGATTCTTAAATAGGACTAAACACATAAAGGCAATTTTAAAACGGAACATAATTTTTTTTTTCAGCATGGATAACTTGAGTATTTCTATTATTGCATATATTTCATTTCACAAATGGACCACCTAAACAGAATTTTTAGAATTCATATGGATTATATTATTTAATTTAGCAAGCTCTATTAATGTTAACTACTAAAGCCATGATGAAAAATGAAGAATAGAACAAGAATGAATTAATCCATTGTTTATAGAAAATTCTATTTATACAATGCCTTTGTACATAAGCGCAAAAGTAACAGTTACACTATAATGAATTTTTTGTGTCCAGGTTTTATTAGACACAGAAATAGATGTAGTTGTAGATTGTAATGTTTTTATTATTTACCCCTTTAGTAGACTGAGAGAATAAGATTATTAAGCAGAAGACAGACATAAGCTTTGTAGTAATTTGAATGGGAGACAGGTTGTAAGGTAAATCATAAACCGTTCTAAACCGCTCAAAAAGCGGTAGTATGGTTATTTTTGAAGGAAAATTACATATTATTCATACTCGGTTCTTAAATAGGACTAAATACATAAAGGCAATTTTAAAACGGAACATAATTTTTAGTTTTCAGCATGGATAACTTGAGTATTTCTATTATTGCATATATTTAATTTCACAAATGGACCACCTAAACAGAATTTTTAGAATTCATAAGGATTATATTATTTAATTTAGCAAGCTCTATTAATGTTAACTACAAAAGCCATGATGAAGAATGAAGAATAGAACAAGAATGAATTAATCCATGGTTTAAAGAAAATTCAATTTATGCAATGCCTTAGTATTTAAAGCGCGAAAGTAACAGTTACACTATAATGAATTTTTTGTGTCCATGTTTTATTAGACACAGAAATAGATGTAGTAGTAGATTGTAATGTTTTTATTATTTACCCCTTTAGTAGACTGAGAAATTAAGATTATTGAGCAGAAGACAGACATAAGCTTTGTAGTAATTTGAATAGGAGACGGTTTTTAAGGTAAATCATAAACCATTCTAAACCGCTCAAAAAGCGGTAGTATGGTTATTTTTGAAGGAAAATTATATATTATTCATGTTCGGTACTTAAATAGGACTAAATATATAAAGAAAATATTAAAAAGGAACATAATTTTTAGTTTTCAGCATGGATAATTTGAGTATTTCTAATATTGCATATATTTCATTTCACAAATTGATCACCTAAACAGAAATTTTAGAATTCATAAAGATTATTTTATTTGATATACGCACTCAATTAATGTTAACTACTAATGCCATGATGAAGATTGAAAAAGATAAGAAGAATGAATTAATCCATTGTTTAATGAAAATTCTATTTATACAATGCCTTTGTACATAAGCGCAAAAGTAACAGTTACACTATAATGAATTATTTGTGTCCAGGTTTTATTAGACACGGAAATAGATGTAGCTGTAGATTGTAATGTTTTTATTATTTACCCCTTTAGTAGACTGAGATAATAAGATTATTAAGCAGAAGACAGACATAAGCTTTGTAGTAATTTGAATGGGAGACAGGTTGTAAGGTAAATCATAAACCGTTCTAAACCGCTGAAAAAGCGGTAGTATGGTTATCTTTGAAGGAAAATTACATATTATTCATACTCGATTCTTAAATAGGACTAAACACATAAAGGCAATTTTAAAACGGAACATAATTTTTTTTTTCAGCATGGATAACTTGAGTATTTCTATTATTGCATATATTTCATTTCACAAATGGACCACCTAAACAGAATTTTTAGAATTCATATGGATTATATTATTTAATTTAGCAAGCTCTATTAATGTTAACTACTAAAGCCATGATGAAAAATGAAGAATAGAACAAGAATGAATTAATCCATGGTTTAAAGAAAATTCAATTTATGCAATGCCTTAGTATTTAAAGCGCGAAAGTAACAGTTACACTATAATGAATTTTTTGTGTCCAGGTTTTATTAGACACAGAAATAGATGTAGCTGTAGATTGTAATGTTTTTATTATTTACCCCTTTAGTAGACTGAGATAATAAGATTATTAAGCAGAAGACAGACATAAGCTTTGTAGTAATTTGAATGGGAGACAGGTTGTAAGGTAAATCATAAACCGTTCTAAACCGCTGAAAAAGCGGTAGTATGGTTATCTTTGAAGGAAAATTACATATTATTCATACTCGATTCTTAAATAGCACTAAACACATAAAGGCAATTTTAAAACGGAACATAATTTTTTTTTTCAGCATGGATAACTGGAGTATTTCTATTATTGCATATATTTCATTTCACAAATGGACCACCTAAAGAGAATTTTTAGAATTCATAAGGATTATATTATTTAATTTAGCAAGCTCTATTAATGTTAACTACTAAAGCCATGATGAAGAATGAAGAATAGAACAAGAATGAATTAATCCATGGTTTAAAGAAAATTCAATTTATGCAATGCCTTAGTATTTAAAGCGTGAAAGTAACAGTTACACTATAATGATTTTTTTGTGTCCAGGTTTGATTAGACATGAAAAAAGTTGTAGCTGTAGATTGTAATGTTTTTATTATTTACCCCTTTAGTAGACTGAGAGAATAATATTATTAAGCAGAAGACAGACATAAGCTTTGTAGTAATTTGAATGGGAGACAGGTTGTAAGGTAAATCATAAACCGTTCTAAACCGCTCAAAAAGCGGTAGTATGGTTATTTTTGAAGGAAAATTACATATTATTCATACTCGGTTCTTAAATAGGACTAAATATATAAAGAAAATATTAAAAAGGAACATAATTTTTAGTTTTCAGCATGAATAATTTGAGTATTTCTAATATTGCATATATTTCATTACACAAATTGATCACCTAAACAAAAATTTTAGAATTCATAAAGATTATTTTATTTGATATACGAACTCATTTAATGTTAACTACTAATGCTATGATGAAGAATGAAAAATAGAAGAAGAATGAATTAACCCATTGTTTTAAGAAAATTCAATTTATGCAATGCCTTAGTATTTAAAGCGCAAAAGTAACCGTTACACTATAATGAATTATTTGTGTCCAGGTTTTATTAGACACAGAAATAGATGTAGTTGTAGATTGTAATGTTTTTATTATTTACCCCTTTAGTAGACTGAGAAATTAAGATTAAAGAGCAGAAGACAGACATAAGCTTTGTAGTAATTTGAATAGGAGACGGTTTTTAAGGTAAATCATAAACCATTCTAAACCGCTCAAAAAGCGGTAGTATGGTTATTTTTGAAGGAAAATTATATATTATTCATACTCGGTACTTAAATAGGACTAAATACATAAAGGCAATTTTAAAACGGAATATAATTTTTAGTTTTCAGCATGGATAATTTGAGTATTTCTAATATTGCATATATTTCATTTCACAAATTGATCACCTAAACAGAAATTTTAGAATTCATAAAGATTATTTTATTTGATATACGAACTCAATTAATGTTAACTACTAATGCCATGATGAAGATTGAAAAAGATAAAAAGAATGAATTAATCCATTGTTTATAGAAAATTCTATTTATACAATGCCTTTGTACATAAGCGCAAAAGTAACAGTTACACTATAATGAATTTTTTGTGTCCAGGTTTTATTAGACACAGAAATAGATGTAGTTGTAGATTGTAATGTTTTTATTATTTACCTCTTTAGTAGACTGAGAGAATAAGATTATTAAGCAGAAGACAGACATAAGCTTTGTAGTAATTTGAATGGGAGACAGGTTGTAAGGTAAATCATAAACCGTTCTAAACCGCTCGAAAAGCGGTAGTATGGTTATTTTTGAAGGAAAATTACATATTATTCATACTCGGTTCTTAAATAGGACTAAATACATAAAGGCAATTTTAAAACGGAACATAATTTTTAGTTTTCAGCATGGATAACTTGAGTATTTCTATTATTGCATATATTTAATTTCACAAATGGACCACCTAAACAGAATTTTTAGAATTCATAAGGATTATATTATTTAATTTAGCAAGCTCTATTAATGTTAACTACTAAAGCCATGATGAAGAATGAAGAATAGAACAAGAATGAATTAATCCATGGTTTAAAGAAAATTCAATTTATGCAATGCCTTAGTATTTAAAGCGCGAAAGTAACAGTTACACTATGATGAACTTTTTGTGTCCATGTTTTATTAGACACAGAAATAGATGTAGTAGTAGATTGTAATGTTTTTATTATTTACCCCTTTAGTAGACTGAGAAATTAAGATTATTGAGCAGAAGACAGACATAAGCTTTGTAGTAATTTGAATAGGAGACGGTTTTTAAGGTAAATCATAAACCATTCTAAACCGCTCAAAAAGCGGTAGTATGGTTATTTTTGAAGGAAAATTATATATTATTCATACTCGGTACTTAAAAAGGACTAAATATATAAAGAAAATATTAAAAAGGAACATAATTTTTAGTTTTCAGCATGGATAATTTGAGTATTTCTAATATTGCATATATTTCATTTCACAAATTGATCACCTAAACAGAAATTTTAGAATTCATAAAGATTATTTTATTTGATATACGAACTCAATTAATGTTAACTACTAATGCCATGATGAAGATTGAAAAAGATAAGAAGAATGAATTAATCCATTGTTTAAAGAAAATTCTATTTATACAATGCCTTTGTACATAAGCGCAAAAGTAACAGTTACACTATAATGAATTTTTTGTGTCCAGGTTTTATTAGACACAGAAATAGATGTAGCTGTAGATTGTAATGTTTTTATTATTTACCCCTTTAGTAGACTGAGAGAATAAGATTATTAAGCAGAAGACAGACATAAGCTTTGTAGTAATTTGAATGGGAGGCAGGTTGTAAGGTAAATCATAAACCGTTCTAAACCGCTCAAAAAGCGGTAGTATGGTTATCTTTGAAGGAAAATTACATATTATTCATACTCGATTCTTAAATAGGACTAAATACATAAAGGCAATTTTAAAACGGAACATAATTTTTTTTTTCAGTATGGATAACATGAGTATTTCTATTATTGCATATATTTCATTTCACAAATGGACCACCTAAACAGAATTTCTAGAATTCATATGGATTATATTATTTAATTTAGCAAGCTCTATTAATGTTAACTACTAAAGCCATGATGAAGAATGAAGAATAGAACAAGAATGAATTAATCCATGGTTTAAAGAAAATTCAATTTATGCAATGCCTTAGTATTTAAAGCGTGAAAGTAACAGTTACACTATAATGATTTTTTTGTGTCCAGGTTTGATTAGACATGAAAAAAGTTGTAGCTGTAGATTGTAATGTTTTTATTATTTACCCCTTTAGTAGACTGAGAGAATAATATTATTAAGCAGAAGACAGACATAAGCTTTGTAGTAATTTGAATGGGAGACAGGTTGTAAGGTAAATCATAAACCGTTCTAAACCGCTCAAAAAGCGGTAGTATGGTTATTTTTGAAGGAAAATTACATATTATTCATACTCGGTTCTTAAATAGGACTAAATATATAAAGAAAATATTAAAAAGGAACATAATTTTTAGTTTTCAGCATGAATAATTTGAGTATTTCTAATATTGCATATATTTCATTACACAAATTGATCACCTAAACAAAAATTTTAGAATTCATAAAGATTATTTTATTTGATATACGAACTCATTTAATGTTAACTACTAATGCTATGATGAAGAATGAAAAATAGAAGAAGAATGAATTAACCCATTGTTTTAAGAAAATTCAATTTATGCAATGCCTTAGTATTTAAAGCGCAAAAGTAACCGTTACACTATAATGAATTATTTGTGTCCAGGTTTTATTAGACACAGAAATAGATGTAGTTGTAGATTGTAATGTTTTTATTATTTACCCCTTTAGTAGACTGAGAAATTAAGATTAAAGAGCAGAAGACAGACATAAGCTTTGTAGTAATTTGAATAGGAGACGGTTTTTAAGGTAAATCATAAACCATTCTAAACCGCTCAAAAAGCGGTAGTATGGTTATTTTTGAAGGAAAATTATATATTATTCATACTCGGTACTTAAATAGGACTAAATACATAAAGGCAATTTTAAAACGGAATATAATTTTTAGTTTTCAGCATGGATAATTTGAGTATTTCTAATATTGCATATATTTCATTTCACAAATTGATCACCTAAACAGAAATGTTAGAATTCATAAAGATTATTTTATTTGATATACGAACTCAATTAATGTTAACTACTAATGCCATGATGAAGATTGAAAAAGATAAAAAGAATGAATTAATCCATTGTTTATAGAAAATTCTATTTATACAATGCCTTTGTACATAAGCGCAAAAGTAACAGTTACACTATAATGAATTTTTTGTGTCCAGGTTTTATTAGACACATAAATAGATGTAGTTGTAGATTGTAATGTTTTTATTATTTACCTCTTTAGTAGACTGAGAGAATAAGATTATTATGCAGAAGACAGACATAAGCTTTGTAGTAATTTGAATGGGAGACAGGTTGTAAGGTAAATCATAAACCGTTCTAAACCGCTCGAAAAGCGGTAGTATGGTTATTTTTGAAGGAAAATTACATATTATTCATACTCGGTTCTTAAATAGGACTAAATACATAAAGGCAATTTTAAAACGGAACATAATTTTTAGTTTTCAGCATGGATAACTTGAGTATTTCTATTATTGCATATATTTAATTTCACAAATGGACCACCTAAACAGAATTTTTAGAATTCATAAGGATTATATTATTTAATTTAGCAAGCTCTATTAATGTTAACTACTAAAGCCATGATGAAGAATGAAGAATAGAACAAGAATGAATTAATCCATGGTTTAAAGAAAATTCAATTTATGCAATGCCTTAGTATTTAAAGCGCGAAAGTAACAGTTACACTATAATGAACTTTTTGTGTCCATGTTTTATTAGACACAGAAATAGATGTAGTAGTAGATTGTAATGTTTTTATTATTTACCCCTTTAGTAGACTGAGAAATTAAGATTATTGAGCAGAAGACAGACATAAGCTTTGTAGTAATTTGAATAGGAGACGGTTTTTAAGGTAAATCATAAACCATTCTAAACCGCTCAAAAAGCGGTAGTATGGTTATTTTTGAAGGAAAATTATATATTATTCATACTCGGTACTTAAAAAGGACTAAATATATAAAGAAAATATTAAAAAGGAACATAATTTTTAGTTTTCAGCATGGATAATTTGAGTATTTCTAATATTGCATATATTTCATTTCACAAATTGATCACCTAAACAGAAATTTTAGAATTCATAAAGATTATTTTATTTGATATACGAACTCAATTAATGTTAACTACTAATGCCATGATGAAGATTGAAAAAGATAAGAAGAATGAATTAATCCATTGTTTAAAGAAAATTCTATTTATACAATGCCTTTGTACATAAGCGCAAAAGTAACAGTTACACTATAATGAATTTTTTGTGTCCAGGTTTTATTAGACACAGAAATAGATGTAGCTGTAGATTGTAATGTTTTTATTATTTACCCCTTTAGTAGACTGAGAGAATAAGATTATTAAGCAGAAGACAGACATAAGCTTTGTAGTAATTTGAATGGGAGGCAGGTTGTAAGGTAAATCATAAACCGTTCTAAACCGCTCAAAAAGCGGTAGTATGGTTATCTTTGAAGGAAAATTACATATTATTCATACTCGATTCTTAAATAGGACTAAATACATAAAGGCAATTTTAAAACGGAACATAATTTTTTTTTTCAGTATGGATAACATGAGTATTTCTATTATTGCATATATTTCATTTCACAAATGGACCA
This sequence comes from Troilus luridus, assembly GCA_964056705.1. Lineage (NCBI taxonomy): Eukaryota > Metazoa > Arthropoda > Insecta > Hemiptera > Pentatomidae > Troilus > Troilus luridus. The sequence goes on from CAXKTH010000059.1 coordinate 98,739, forward strand.
CCTAAACAGAATTTCTAGAATTCATATGGATTATATTATTTAATTTAGCAAGCTCTATTAATGTTAACTACTAAAGCTATGATGAAGAATGAAAAATAGAAGAAGAATGAATTAACCCATTGTTTTAAGAAAATTCAATTTATGCAATGCCTTAGTAATTAAAGCGCGAAAGTAACCGTTACACTATAATGAATTTTTTGTGTCCAGGTTTTATTAGACACAGAAATAGATGTAGTTGTAGATTGTAATGTTTTTATTATTTACCCCTTTAGTAGACTGAGAAATTAAGATTATTGAGCAGAAGACAGACATAAGCTTTGTAGTAATTTAAATAGGAGACGGATTTTAAGGTAATTCATAAACCATTCTAAACCGCTCAAAAAGCGGTAGTATGGTTATTTTTGAAGGAACATTATATATTATTCATACTCGGTACTTAAATAGGACTAAATATATAAAGAAAATATTAAAAAGGAACATAATTTTTAGTTTTCAGCATGAATAATTTGAGTATTTCTAATATTGCATATATTTCATTTCACAAATTGATCACCTAAACAGAAATTTTAGAATTCATAAAGATTATTTTATTTGATATACGAACTCAATTAATGTTAACTACTAATGCCATGATGAAGATTGAAAAAGATAAGAAGAATGAATTAATCCATTGTTTAAAGAAAATTCTATTTATACAATGCCTTTGTACATAAGCGCAAAAGTAACAGTTACACTATAATGAATTTTTTGTGTCCAGGTTTTATTAGACACAGAAATAGATGTAGCTGTAGATTGTAATGTTTTTATTATTTACCCCTTTAGTAGACTGAGAGAATAAGATTATTAAGCAGAAGACAGACATAAGCTTTGTAGTAATTTGAATGGGAGGCAGGTTGTAAGGTAAATCATAAACCGTTCTAAACCGCTCAAAAAGCGGTAGTATGGTTATCTTTGAAGGAAAATTACATATTATTCATACTCGATTCTTAAATAGGACTAAATACATAAAGGCAATTTTAAAACGGAACATAATTTTTTTTTTCAGTATGGATAACATGAGTATTTCTATTATTGCATATATTTCATTTCACAAATGGACCACCTAAACAGAATTTCTAGAATTCATATGGATTATATTATTTAATTTAGCAAGCTCTATTAATGTTAACTACTAAAGCTATGATGAAGAATGAAAAATAGAAGAAGAATGAATTAACCCATTGTTTTAAGAAAATTCAATTTATGCAATGCCTTAGTATTTAAAGCGCGAAAGTAACCGTTACACTATAATGAATTTTTTGTGTCCAGGTTTTATTAGACACAGAAATAGATGTAGTTGTAGATTGTAATGTTTTTATTATTTACCCCTTTAGTAGACTGAGAAATTAAGATTATTGAGCAGAAGACAGACATAAGCTTTGTAGTAATTTAAATAGGAGACGGATTTTAAGGTAATTCATAAACCATTCTAAACCGCTCAAAAAGCGGTAGTATGGTTATTTTTGAAGGAAAATTATATATTATTCATACTAGGTACTTAAATAGGACTAAATATATAAAGAAAATATTAAAAAGGAACATAATGTTTAGTTTTCAGCATGAATAATTTGAGTATTTCTAATATTGCATATATTTCATTTCACAAATGGACCACCTAAACAGAAATTTTAGAATTCATAAAGATTATTTTATTTGATATACGAACTCAATTAATGTTAACTACTAATGCCATGATGAAGATTGAAAAAGATAAAAAGAATGAATTAATCCATTGTTTATAGAAAATTCTATTTATACACTGCCTTTGTACATAAGCGCAAAAGTAACAGTTACACTATAATGAATTTTTTGTGTCCAGGTTTTATTAGACACCGAAATAGATGTAGCTGTAGATTGTAATGTTTTTATTATTTACCCCTTTAGTAGACTGAGAGAATAAGATTATTAAGCAGAAGACAGACATAAGCTTTGTAGTAATTTGAATGGGAGACAGGTTGTAAGGTAAATCATAAACCGTTCTAAACCGCTCAAAAAGCGGTAGTATGGTTATCTTTGAAGGAAAATTACATATTATTCATACTCGATTCTTAAATAGGACTAAATACATAAAGGCAATTTTAAAACGGAACATAATTTTTTTTTTCTGCATGGATAACTTGAGTATTTCTATTATTGCATATATTTCATTTCACAAATGGACCACCTAAACAGAATTTTTAGAATTCATAAGGATTATATTATTTAATTTAGCAAGCTCTATTAATGTTAACTACTAAAGCCATGATGAAGAATGAAGAATAGAACAAGAATGAAATGATCCATGGTTTAAAGAAAATTCAATTTATGCAATGCCTTATTATTTAAAGCGCGAAAGTAACAGTTACACTATAATGAATTTTTTGTGTCCAGGTTTTATTAGACACAGAAATAGATGTAGTTGTAGATTGTAATGTTTTTATTATTTACCCCTTTAGTAGACTGAGAGAATAAGATTATTAAGCAGAAGACAGACATAAGCTTTGTAGTAATTTGAATGGGAGACAGGTTGTAAGGTAAATCATAAACCGTTCTAAACCGCTCAAAAACCGGTAGTATGGTTATTGTTGAAGGAAAATTACATATTATTCATACTCGGTTCTTAAATAGGAATAAATACATAAAGGCAATTTTAAAACGGAACATAATTTTTAGTTTTCAGCATGGATAACTTGAGTATTTCTATTATTGCATATATTTAATTTCACAAATGGACCACCTAAACAGAATTTTTAGAATTCATATGGATTATATTATTTAATTTAGCAAGCTCTATTAATGTTAACTACTAAAGCCATGATGAAAAATGAAGAATAGAACAAGAATGAATTAATCCATGGTTTAAAGAAAATTCAATTTATGCAATGCCTTAGTATTTAAAGCGTGAAAGTAACAGTTACACTATAATGAATTTTTTGTGTCCAGGTTTTATTAGACACAGAAATAGATGTAGTAGTAGATTGTAATGTTTTTATTATTTACCCCTTTAGTAGACTGAGAAATTAAGATTATTGAGCAGAAGACAGACATAAGCTTTGTAGTAATTTGAATAGGAGACGGTTTTTAAGGTAAATCATAAACCATTCTAAACCGCTCAAAAAGCGGTAGTATGGTTATTTTTGAAGGAAAATTATAGATTATTCATACTCGGTACTTAAATAGGACTAAATACATAAAGGCAATTTTATAACGGAACATAATTTTTAGTTTTCAGCATGGATAACTTGAGTATTTCTAATATTGCATATATTTCATTTCACAAATTGATCACCTAAAAAGAAATTTTAGAATTCATAAAGATTATTTGATTTGATATACGAACTCAATTAATGTTAACTACTAATACCATGATGAAGATTGAAAAAGATAAGAAGAATGAATTAACCCATTGTTTAAAGAAAATTCTATTCATACAATGCCTTTGGACATAAGCGCAAAAGTAACAGTTACACTATAATCAATTTTTTGTGTCCAGGTTTTATTAGACACAGAAATAGATGTAGTAGTAGATTGTAATGTTTTTATTATTTACCCCTTTAGTAGACTGAGGAATTAAGATTATTGAGCAGAAGACAGACATAAGCTTTGTAGTAATTTGAATAGGGGACGGTTTTTAAGGTAAATCATAAACCATTCTAAACCGCTCAAAAAGCGGTAGTATGGTTATTTTTGAAGGAACATTATATAATATTCATACTCGGTACTTAAATAGGACTAAATATATAAAGAAAATATTAAAAAGGAACATAATTTTTAGTTTTCAGCATGGATAATTTGAGTATTTCTAATATTGCATATATTTCATTTCACAAATTGATCACCTAAACAGAAATTTTAGAATTCATAAAGATTATTTTATTTGATATACGAACTCATTTAATGTTAACTACTAATGCCATGATGAAGAATGAAGAATAAAAGAAGAATGAATTAACCCATGGTTTAAAGAAAATTCAATTTATGCAATGCCTTAGTATTTAAAGCGCGAAAGCAACAGTTACACTATAATGAATTTTTTGTGTCCAGGTTTGATTAGACATGAAAAAAGTTGTAGCTGTAGATTGTAATGTTTTTATTATTTACCCCTTTAGTAGACTGAGAGAATAATATTATTAAGCAGAAGACAGACATAAGCTTTGTAGTAATTTGAATGGGAGACAGGTTGTAAGGTAAATCATAAACCGTTCTAAACCGCTCAAAAAGCGGTAGTATGGTTATTTTTGAAGGAAAATTACATATTATTCATACTCGGTTCTTAAATAGGACTAAATACATAAAGGCAATTTTAAAACGGAACATAATTTTTAGTTTTCAGCATGGATAACTTGAGTATTTCTATTATTGCATATATTTCATTTCACAAATGGACCACCTAAACCGAATTTTTAGAATTCATAAGGATTATATTATTTAATTTAGCAAGCTCTATTAATGTTAACTACTAAAGCCATGATGAAGAATGAAGAATAGAACAAGAATGAATTAATCCATGGTTTAAAGAAAATTCAATTTATGCAATGCCTTAGTATTTAAAGCGCGAAAGTAACAGTTACACTATAATGAATTTTTTGTGTCCAGGTTTTATTAGACACAGAAATAGATGTAGTAGTAGATTGTAATGTTTTTATTATTTACCCCTTTAGTAGACTGAGAAATTAAGATTAAAGAGCAGAAGACAGACATAAGCTTTGTAATAATTTGAATAGGAGACGGTTTTTAAGGTAAATCATAAACCATTCTAAACCGCTCAAAAAGCGGTAGTATGGTTATTTTTGAAGGAAAATTATAGATTATTCATACTCGGTACTTAAATAGGACTAAATACATAAAGGCAATTTTAAAACGGGACATAATTTTTAGTTTTCAGCATGGATAACTTGAGTATTTCTAATATTGCATATATTTCATTTCACAAATTGATCACCTAAACAGAAATTTTAGAATTCATAAAGATTATTTGATTTGATATACGAACTCAATTAATGTTAACTACTAATACCATGATGAAGATTGAAAAAGATAAGAAGAATGAATTAACCCATTGTTTAAAGAAAATTCTATTCATACAATGCCTTTGGACATAAGCGCAAAAGTAACAGTTACACTATAATGAATTTTTTGTGTCCAGGTTTTATTAGACACAGAAATAGATGTAGTAGTAGATTGTAATGTTTTTATTATTTACCCCTTTAGTAGACTGAGGAATTAAGATTATTGAGCAGAAGACAGACATAAGCTTTGTAGTAATTTGAATAGGGGACGGTTTTTAAGGTAAATCATAAACCATTCTAAACCGCTCAAAAAGCGGTAGTATGGTTATTTTTGAAGGAACATTATATAATATTCATACTCGGTACTTAAATAGGACTAAATATATAAAGAAAATATTAAAAAGGAACATAATTTTTAGTTTTCAGCATGGATAATTTGAGTATTTCTAATATTGCATATATTTCATTTCACAAATTGATCACCTAAACAGAAATTTTAGAATTCATAAAGATTATTTTATTTGATATACGAACTCATTTAATGTTAACTACTAATGCTATGATGAAGAATGAAAAATAGAAGAAGAATGAATTAACCCATTGTTTAAAGAAAATCCTATTTCTACAATGCCTTTGTACATAAGCGCAAAAGTAACCGTTACACTATAATGAATTTTTTGGGTCCAGGTTTTATTAGACACAGAAATAGATGTAGTTGTAGATTGTAATGTTTTTATTATTTACCCCTTTAGTAGACTGAGAAATTAAGATTATTGAGCAGAAGACAGACATAAGCTTTGTAGTAATTTGAATAGGAGACGGTTTTTAAGGTAAATCATAAACCATTCTAAACCGCTCAAAAAGCGGTAGTATGGTTATTTTTGAAGGAAAATTACATATTATTCATACTCGGTTCTTAAATAGGACTAAATACATAAAGGCAATTTTAAAACGGAACATAATTTTTAGTTTTCAGCATGGATAACTTGAGTATTTCTATTATTGCATATATTTCATTTCACAAATGGACCACCTAAACCGAATTTTTAGAATTCATAAGGATTATATTATTTAATTTAGCAAGCTCTATTAATGTTAACTACTAAAGCCATGATGAAGAATGAAGAATAGAACAAGAATGAATTAACCCATGGTTTAAAGAAAATTCAATTTATGCAATGCCTTAGTATTTAAAGCGCGAAAGCAACAGTTACACTATAATGAATTTTTTGTGTCCAGGTTTGATTAGACATGAAAAAAGTTGTAGCTGTAGATTGTAATGTTTTTATTATTTACCCCTTTAGTAGACTGAGAGAATAATATTATTAAGCAGAAGACAGACATAAGCTTTGTAGTAATTTGAATGGGAGACAGGTTGTAAGGTAAATCATAAACCGTTCTAAACCGCTCAAAAAGCGGTAGTATGGTTATTTTTGAAGGAAAATTACATATTATTCATACTCGGTTCTTAAATAGGACTAAATACATAAAGGCAATTTTAAAACGGAACATAATTTTTAGTTTTCAGCATGGATAACTTGAGTATTTCTATTATTGCATATATTTCATTTCACAAATGGACCACCTAAACCGAATTTTTAGAATTCATAAGGATTATATTATTTAATTTAGCAAGCTCTATTAATGTTAACTACTAAAGCCATGATGAAGAATGAAGAATAGAACAAGAATGAATTAATCCATGGTTTAAAGAAAATTCAATTTATGCAATGCCTTAGTATTTAAAGCGCGAAAGTAATAGTTACACTATAATGAATTTTTTGTGTCCAGGTTTTATTAGACACAGAAATAGATGTAGTAGTAGATTGTAATGTTTTTATTATTTACCCCTTTAGTAGACTGAGAAATTAAGATTAAAGAGCAGAAGACAGACATAAGCTTTGTAATAATTTGAATAGGAGACGGTTTTTAAGGTAAATCATAAACCATTCTAAACCGCTCAAAAAGCGGTAGTATGGTTATTTTTGAAGGAAAATTATAGATTATTCATACTCGGTACTTAAATAGGACTAAATACATAAAGGCAATTTTAAAACGGAACATAATTTTTAGTTTTCAGCATGGATAACTTGAGTATTTCTAATATTGCATATATTTCATTTCACAAATTGATCACCTAAACAGAAATTTTAGAATTCATAAAGATTATTTGATTTGATATACGAACTCAATTAATGTTAACTACTAATACCATGATGAAGATTGAAAAAGATAAGAAGAATGAATTAACCCATTGTTTAAAGAAAATTCTATTCATACAATGCCTTTGGACATAAGCGCAAAAGTAACAGTTACACTATAATGAATTTTTTGTGTCCAGGTTTGATTAGACATGAAAAAAGTTGTAGCTGTAGATTGTAATGTTTTTATTATTTACCCCTTTAGTAGACTGAGAGAATAATATTATTAAGCAGAAGACAGACATAAGCTTTGTAGTATTTTGAATGGGAGACAGGTTGTAAGGTAAATCATAAACCGTTCTAAACCGCTCAAAAAGCGGTAGTATGGTTATTTTTGAAGGAAAATTACATATTATTCATACTCGGTTCTTAAATAGGACTAAATACATAAAGGCAGTTTTAAAACGGAACATAATTTTTAGTTTTCAGCATGGATAATTTGAGTATTTCTAATATTGCATATATTTCATTTCACAAATTGATCACCTAAACAGAAATTTTAGAATTCATAAAGATTATTTTATTTGATATACGAACTCATTTAATGTTAGCTACTAATGCTATGATGAAGAATGAAAAATAGAAGAAGAATGAATTAACCCATTGTTTTAAGAAAATTCAATTTATGCAATGCCTTAGTATTTAAAGCGCGAAAGTAACCGTTACACTATAATGAATTTTTTGTGTCCAGGTTTTATTAGACACAGAAATAGATGTAGTTGTGGATTGTAATGTTTTTATTATTTACCCCTTTAGTAGACTGAGAAATTAAGATTATTGAGCAGAAGACAGACATAAGCTTTGTAGTAATTTGAATAGGAGACGGTTTTTAAGGTAAATCATAAACCATTCTAAACCGCTCAAAAAGCGGTAGTATGGTTATTTTTGAAGGAAAATTATATATTATTCATACTCGGTACTTAAATAGGACTAAATATATAAAGAAAATTTTAAAACGAAACATAATTTTTAGTTTTCAGCATGGATAATTTGAGTATTTCTATTATTGCATATATTTCATTTCACAAATGGATCACCTAAACAGATTTTTTAGAATTCATAAAGATTATTTTATTTAATATAGCAAACTCTATTAATGTTAACTACTAATGCCATGATGAAGAATGAAGAATAGAAGAAGAATGAATTAACCCATGGTTTAAAGAAAATTCAATTTATGCAATGCCTTAGTATTTAAAGCGCGAAAATAACAGTTACACTATAATGATTTTTTTGTGTCCAGGTTTGATTAGACATGAAAAAAGTTGTAGCTGTAGATTGTAATGTTTTTATTATTTACCCCTTTAGTAGACTGAGAGAATAATATTATTAAGCAGAAGACGGACATAAGCTTTGTAGTAATTTGAATGGGAGACAGGTTGTAAGGTAAATCATAAACCGTTCTAAACCGCTCAAAAAGCGGTAGTATGGTTATTTTTGAAGGAAAATTACATATTATTCATACTCGGTTCTTAAATAGGATTAAATACATAAAGGCAATTTTAAAACGGAACATAATTTTTAGTTTTCAGCATGGATAACTTGAGTATTTCTATTATTGCATATATTTCATTTCACAAATGGACCACCTAAACAGAATTTTTAGAATTCATAAGGATTATATTATTTAATTTAGCAAGCTCTATTAATGTTAACTACTAAAGCCATGATGAAGAATGAAGAATAGAACAAGAATGAATTTATCCATGGTTTAAAAAAAATTCAATTTATGCAATGCCTTAGTATTTAAAGCGCGAAATAAACAGTTACACTACAATGAATTTTTTGTATCCAGGTTTTATTAGACACAGAAATAGATGTAGTAGTAGATTGTAATGTTTTTATTATTTACCCCTTTAGTAGACTGAGAAATTAAGATTATTGAGCAGAAGACAGACATAAGCTTTGTAGTAATTTGAATAGGAGACGGTTTTTAAGGTAAATCATAAACCATTCTAAACCGCTCAAAAAGCGGTAGTATGGTTATTTTTGAAGGAAAATTATATATTATTCATACTCGGTACTTAAATAGGACTAAATACATAAAGGCAATTTTAAAACGGAACATAATTTTTAGTTTTCAGCATGGATAACTTGAGTATTTCTAATATTGCATATATTTCATTTCACAAATTGATCACCTAAACAGAAATTTTAGAATTCATAAAGATTATTTGATTTGATATACGAACTCAATTAATGTTAACTACTAATGCCATGATGAAGATTGAAAAAGATAAGAAGAATGAATTAACCCATTGTTTAAAGAAAATTCTATTTATACAATGCCTTTGTACATAAGCGCAAAAGTAACAGTTAAACTATAATGAATTTTTTGTGTCCAGGTTTTATTAGACACAGAAATGGATGTAGTAGTAGATTGTAATGTTTTTATTATTTACCCCTTTAGTAGACTGAGAAATTAAGATTATTGAGCAGAAGACAGACATAAGCTTTGTAGTAATTTGAATAAGAGACGGTTTTTAAGGTAAAACATAAACCATTCTAAACCGCTCAAAAAGCGGTAGTATGGTTATTTTTGAAGGAAAATTATATATTATTCATACTCGGTACTTAAATAGGACTAAATACATAAAGGCAATTTTAAAACGGAACATAATTTTTAGATTTCAGCATGGATAATTTGAGTATTTCTAATATTGCATATATTTCATTTCACAAATTGATCACCTAAACAGAAATTTTAGAATTCATAAAGATTATTTGATTTGATATACGAACTCAATTAATGTTAACTACTAATGCCATGATGAAGATTGAAAAAGATAAGAAGAATAAATTAACCCATTGTTTAAAGAAAATTCTATTTATACAATGCCTTTGTACATAAGCGCAAAAGTAACAGTTACACTATAATGAATTTTTTGTGTCCAGGATTTATTAGACACAGAAATAGATGTAGTAGTAGATTGTAATGTTTTTATTATTTACCCCTTTAATAGACTGAAAAATTAAGATTATTGAGCAGAAGACAGACATAAGCTTTGTAGTAATTTGAATAGGGGACGGTTTTTAAGGTAAATCATAAACCATTCTAAACCGCTCAAAAAGCGGTAGTATGGTTATTTTTGAAGGAACATTATATATTATTCATACTCGGTACTTAAATAGGACTAAATATATAAAGAAAATATTAAAAAGGAACATAATTTTTAGTTTTCAGCATGGATAATTTGAGTATTTCTAATATTGCATATATTTCATTTCACAAATTGATCACCTAAACAGAAATTTTAGAATTCATAAAGATTATATTATTTGATATACGAACTCATTTAATGTTAACTACTAATGCTATGATGAAGAATGAAAAATAGAAGAAGAATGAATTAACCCATTGTTTAAAGAAAATCCTATTTATACAATGCCTTTGTACATAAGCCCAAAAGTAACCGTTACACTATAATGAATTTTTTGGGTCCAGATTTATTAGACACAGAAATAGATGTAGTTGTAGATTGTAATGTTTTTATTATTTACCCCTTTAGTAGACTGAGAAATTAAGATTATTAAGCAGAAGACAGACATAAGCTTTGTAGTAATTTGAATAGGAGACGGTTTTTAAGGTAAATCATAAACCATTCTAAACCGCTCAAAAAGCGGTAGTATGGTTATTTTTGAAGGAAAATTATATATTATTCATACTCGGTACTTAAATAGGACTAAATATATAAAGAAAATTTTAAAACGAAACATAATTTTTAGTTTTCAGCATGGATAATTTAAGTATTTCTATTATTGCATATATTTCATTTCACAAATGGATCACCTAAACAGATTTTTTAGAATTCATAAAGATTATTTTATTTAATATAGCAAACTCTATTAATGTTAACTACTAATGCCATGATGAAGAATGAAGAATAAAAGAAGAATGAATTAACCCATGGTTTAAAGAAAATTCAATTTATGCAATGCCTTAGTATTTAAAGCGCGAAAGCAACAGTTACACTATAATGAATTTTTTGTGTCCAGGTTTGATTAGACATGAAAAAAGTTGTAGCTGTAGATTGTAATGTTTTTATTATTTACCCCTTTAGTAGACTGAGAGAATAATATTATTAAGCAGAAGACAGACATAAGCTTTGTAGTAATTTGAATGGGAGACAGGTTGTAAGGTAAATCATAAACCGTTCTAAACCGCTCAAAAAGCGGTAGTATGGTTATTTTTGAAGGAAAATTACATATTATTCATACTCGGTTCTTAAATAGGACTAAATACATAAAGGCAATTTTAAAACGGAACATAATTTTTAGTTTTCAGCATGGATAACTTGAGTATTTCTATTATTGCATATATTTCATTTCACAAATGGACCACCTAAACCGAATTTTTAGAATTCATAAGGATTATATTATTTAATTTAGCAAGCTCTATTAATGTTAACTACTAAAGCCATGATGAAGAATGAAGAATAGAACAAGAATGAATTAATCCATGGTTTAAAGAAAATTCAATTTATGCAATGCCTTAGTATTTAAAGCGCGAAATAAACAGTTACACTACAATGAATTTTTTGTGTCCAGGTTTTATTAGACACAGAAATAGATGTAGTAGTAGATTGTAATGTTTTTATTATTTACCCCTTTAGTAGACTGAGAAATTAAGATTATTGAGCAGAAGAATGACATAAGCTTTGTAGTTATTTGAATAGGAGACGGTTTTTAAGGTAAATCATAAACCATTCTAAACCACTCAAAAAGCTGTAGTATGGTTATTTTTGAAGGAAAATTATATATTATTCATACTCGGTACTTAAATAGGACTAAATATATAAAGAAAATATTAAAAAGGAACATAATTTTTAGATTTCAGCATGGATAATTTGAGTATTTCTAATATTGCATATATTTCATTTCACAAATTGATCACCTAAACAGAAATTTTAGAATTCATAAAGATTATTTTATTTGATATACGAACTCATTTAATGTTAGCTACTAATGCTATGATGAAGAATGAAAAATAGAAGAAGAATGAATTAACCCATTGTTTTAAGAAAATTCAATTTATGCAATGCCTTAGTATTTAAAGCGCGAAAGTAACCGTTACACTATAATGAATTTTTTGTGTCCAGGTTTTATTAGACACAGAAATAGATGTAGTTGTGGATTGTAATGTTTTTATTATTTACCCCTTTAGTAGACTGAGAAATTAAGATTATTGAGCAGAAGACAGACATAAGCTTTGTAGTAATTTGAATAGGAGACGGTTTTTAAGGTAAATCATAAACCATTCTAAACCGCTCAAAAAGCGGTAGTATGGTTATTTTTGAAGGAAAATTATATATTATTCATACTCGGTACTTAAAAAGGACTAAATGCATAAAGGCAATTTTAAAACGGAACATAATTTTTAGTTTTCAGCATGGATAACTTGAGTATTTCTAATATTGCATATATTTCATTTCACAAAATGATCACCTAAACAGAAATTTTAGAATTCATAAAGATTATTTGATTTGATATACGAACTCAATTAATGTTAACTACTAATGCCATGATGAAGATTGAAAAAGATAAGAAGAATAAATTAACCCATTGTTTAAAGAAAATTCTATTTATACAATGCCTTTGTACATAAGCGCAAAAGTAACAGTTACACTATAATGAATTTTTTATGTCCAGGATTTATTAGACACAGAAATAGATGTAGTAGTAGATTGTAATGGTTTTATTATTTACCCCTTTAGTAGACTGAGAAATTAAGATTATTGAGCAGAAGACAGACATAAGCTTTGTAGTAATTTGAATAGGAGACGGTTTTTAAGGTAAATCATAAACCATTCTAAACCGCTCAAAAAGCGGTAGTATGGTTATTTTTGAAGGAAAAATATATATTATTCATACTCGGTACTTAAATAGGACTAAATATATAAAGAAAATTTTAAAACGAAACATAATTTTTAGTTTTCAGCATGGATAATTTGAGTATTTCTATTATTGCATATGTTTCATTTCACAAATGGATCACATAAACAAATTTTTTAGAATTCATAAAGATTATTTTATTTAATATAGCAAACTCTATTAATGTTAACTACTAATGCCATGATGAAGAATGAAGAATAGAAGAAGAATGAATTAACCCATGGTTTAAAGAAAATTCAATTTATGCAATGCCTTAGTATTTAAAGCGCGAAAATAACAGTTACACTATAATGAATTTTTTGTGTCCAGGTTTGATTAGACATGAAAAAAGTTGTAGCTGTAGATTGTAATGTTTTTATTATTTACCCCTTTAGTAGACTGAGAGAATAATATTATTAAGCAGAAGACAGACATAAGCTTTGTAGTAATTTGAATGGGAGACAGGTTGTAAGGTAAATCATAAACCGTTCTAAACCGCTCAAAAAGCGGTAGTATGGTTATTTTTGAAGGAAAATTATATATTATTCATACTAGGTACTTAAATAGGACTAAATATATAAAGAAAATATTAAAAAGGAACATAATTTTTAGTTTTCAGCATGGATAATTTGAGTATTTCTAATATTGCATATATTTCATTTCACAAATTGATCACCTAAACAAAAATTTTAGAATTCATAAAGATTATTTTATTTGATATACGAACTCATTTAATGTTAACTACTAATGTTATGATGATGAATGAAAAATAGAAGAAGAATGAATTAACCCATTGTTTTAAGAAAACTCAATTTATGCAATGCCTTAGTATTTAAAGCGCAAAAGTAACAGTTACACTATAATGAATTTTTTGTGTCCAGGTTTTATAAGACACAGAAATAGATGTAGTTGTAGATTGTAATGTTTTTATTATTTACCCCTTTAGTAGACTGAGAAATTAAGATTATTGAGCAGAAGACAGACATAAGCTTTGTAGTAATTTGAATAGGAGGCGGTTTTTAAGGTAAATCATAAACCATTCTAAACCGCTCAAAAAGCGGTAGTATGGTTATTTTTGAAGGAAAATTATATATTATTCATACTCGGTACTAAAAAAGGACTAAATATATAAAGAAAATATTAAAAAGGAACATAATTTTTAGTTTTCAGCATGGATAATTTGAATATTTCTAATATTGCATATATTTCATTTCACAAATTGATCACCTAAACAGAAATTTTAGAATTCATAAAGATTATTTGATTTGATATACGAACTCAATTAATGTTAACTACTAATGCAATGATGAAGATTGAAAAAGATAAGAAGAATGAATTAATCCATTGTTTAAAGAAAATTCTATTTATACAATGCCTTTGTACATAAGCGCAAAAGTAACAGTTACACTATAATGAATTTTTTGTGTCCAGGTTTTATTAGACACAGAAATAGATGTAGCTGTAGATTGTAATGTTTTTATTATTTACCCCTTTAGTAGACTGAGAGAATAAGATTATTAAGCAGAAGACAGACATAAGCTTTGTAGTAATTTGAATGGGAGACAGGTTGTAAGGTAAATCATAAACCGTTCTAAACCGCTCAAAAAGCGGTAGTATGGTTATGTTTGAAGGAAAATTACATATTATTCATACTCGATTCTTAAATAGGACTAAATACATAAAGGCAATTTTAAAACGGAACATAATTTTTTTTTTCAGCATGGATAACTTGAGTATTTCTATTATTGCATATATTTCATTTCACAAATGGACCCCCTAAACAGAATTTTTAGAATTCATATGGAGTATATTATTTAATTTAGCAAGCTCTATTAATGTTAACTACTAAAGCCATGATGAAAAATGAAGAATAGAACAAGAATGAATTAATCCATGGTTTAAAGAAAATTCAATTTATGCAATGCCTTAGTATTTAATGCGCGAAAGTAACAGTTACACTATTATGAATTTTTTGTGTCCAGGTTTTATTAGACTCAGAAATAGATGTAGTTGTAGATTGTAATGTTTTTATTATTTACCCCTTTAGTAGACTGAGAGAATAAGATTATTAAGCAGAAGACAGACATAAGCTTTGTAGTAATTTGAATGGGAGACAGGTTGTAAGGTAAATGATAAACCGTTCTAAACCGCTCAAAAAGCGGTAGTATGGTTATTTTTGAAGGAAAATTATATATTATTCATACTCGGTACTTAAATAGGACTAAATATATAAAGAAAATATTAAAAAGGAACATAATTTTTAGTTTTCAGCATGGATAATATGAGTATTTCTAATATTGCATATATTTCATTTCACAAATTGATCACCTAAACAGAAATTTTAGAATTCATAAAGATTATTTGATTTGATATACGAACTCAATTAATGTTAACTACTAATGCCATGATGAAGATTGAAAAAGATAAGAAGAATGAATTAACCCATTGTTTAAAGAAAATTCTATTTATACAATGCCTTTGTACATAAGCGCAAAAGTAACAGTTACACTATAATGAATTTTTTGTGTCCAGGTTTTATTAGACACAGAAATAGATGTAGTAGTAGATTGTAATGTTTTTATTATTTACCCCTTTAGTAGACTGAGAAATTAAGATTATTGAGCAGAAGACAGACATAAGCTTTGTAGTAATTTAATAGTAGACGGTTTTTAAGGTAAATCATAAACCATTCTAAACCGCTCAAAAAGCGGTAGTATGGTTATTTTTGAAGGAAAATTATATATTATTCATACTCGGTACTTAAATAGGACTAAATATATAAAGAAAATATTAAAACGGAACAAAATTTTTAGTTTTCAGCATGGATAATTTGAGCATTTCTAATATTTCATATATTTCATTTCACATATTGATCTCCTAAACAGAAATTTTAGAATTCATAAAGATTATTTGATTTGATATACGAACTCAATTAATGTTAACTACTAATGCCATGATGAAGATTGAAAAAGATAAGAAGAATGTATTAACCCATTGTTTAAAGAAAATTCTATTTATACAATGCCTTAGTATTTAAAGCGCGAAAGTAACAGTTACACTATAATGAATTTTTTGTGTCCAGTTTTTATTAGACACAGAAATAGATGTAGCTGTAGACTGTAATGTTTTTATTATTTACCCCTTTAGTAGACTGAGAGAATAAGATTATTAAGCAGAAGACAGACATAAGCTTTGTAGGAATTTGAATGGGAGACAGTTTGTAAGGTAAATTATAAACCATTCTAAACCGCTCAAAAAGCGGTAGTATGGTTATTTTTGAATGAAAATTAGATATTATCCATACTCGGTACTTAAATAGGACTAAATATATAAAGAAAATATTAAAAAGGAACATAATTTTTAGTTTTCAGCATGGATAATTTGAGTATTTCTAATATTGCATATATTTCATTTCACAAATTGATCACCTAAACAGAAATTTTAGAATTCATAAAGATTATTTTATTTGATATACGAACTCATTTAATGTTAACTACTAATTCTATGATGAAGAATGAAAAATAGAAGAAGAATGAATTAACCCATTGTTTTAAGAAAATTCAATTTATGCAATGCCTTAGTATTTAAAGCGCGAAAGTAACCGTTACCCTATTATGAATTTTTTGTGTCCAGGTTTTATTAGACACAGAAATAGATGTAGTTGTAGATTGTAATGTTTTTATTATTTACCCCTTTAGTAGACTGAGAAATTAAGATTATTGAGCGGAAGACAGACATAAGCTTTGTAGTAATTTGAATAGGAGACGGTTTTTAAGGTAAATCATAAACCATTCTAGACCGCTCAAAAAGCGGTAGTATGGTTATTTTTGAAGGAAAATTATATATTATTCATACTCGGTACTTAAATAGGACTAAATATATAAAGAAAATATTAAAAAGGAACATAATTTTTAGTTTTTAGCATGGATAATTTGAGTATTTCTAATATTGCATATATTTCATTTCACAAATTGATCACCTAAACAGAAATTTTAGAATTCATAAAGATTATTTGATTTGATATACGAACTCAATTAATGTTAACTACTAATGCCATGATGAAGATTGAAAAAGATAAGAAGAATGAATTAACCCATTGTTTAAAGAAAATTCTATTTATACAATGCCTTTGTACATAAGCGCAAAAGTAACAGTTACACTATAATGAATTTTTTGTGTCCAGGTTTTATTAGACACAGAAATAGATGTAGTAGTAGATTGTAATGTTTTTATTATTTACCCCTTTAGTAGACTGAGAAATTAAGATTATTGAGCAGAAGACAGACATAAGCTTTGTAGTAATTTAATAGGAGACGGTTTTTAAGGTAAATCATAAACCATTCTAAACCGCTCAAAAAGCGGTAGTATGGTTATTTTTGAAGGAAAATTATATATTATTCATACTCGGTACTTAAATAGGACTAAATATATAAAGAAAATATTAAAACGGAACAAAATTTTTAGTTTTCAGCATGGATAATTTGAGCATTTCTAATATTGCATATATTTCATTTCACATATTGATCTCCTAAACAGAAATTTTAGAATTCATAAAGATTATTTGATTTGATATACGAACTCAATTAATGTTAACTACTAATGCCATGATGAAGATTGAAAAAGATAAGAAGAATGTATTAACCCATTGTTTAAAGAAAATTCTATTTATACAATGCCTTAGTATTTAAAGCGCGAAAGTAACAGTTACACTATAATGAATTTTTTGTGTCCAGTTTTTATTAGACACAGAAATAGATGTAGCTGTAGACTGTAATGTTTTTATTATTTACCCCTTTAGTAGACTGAGAGAATAAGATTATTAAGCAGAAGACAGACATAAGCTTTGTAGGAATTTGAATGGGAGACAGTTTGTAAGGTAAATTATAAACCATTCTAAACCGCTCAAAAAGCGGTAGAATGGTTATTTTTTAATGACAATTAGATATTATTCATACTCGGTACTTAAATAGGACTAAATATATAAAGAAAATATTAAAAAGGAACATAATTTTTAGTTTTCAGCATGGATAATGTGAGTATTTCTAATATTGCATATATTTCATTTCACAAATTGATCACCTAAACAGAAATTTTAGAATTCATAAAGATTATTTTATTTGATATACGAACTCAATTAATGTTAACTACTAAAGCCATGATGAAGAATGAAGAATAGAACAAGAATGAATTAATCCATGGTTTAAAGAAAATTCTATTTATACAATGCCTTTGTACATAAGCGCAAAAGTAACAGTTACACTATAATGAATTTTTTGTGTCCAGGTTTTATTAGACACAGAAATAGATGTAGCTGTAGATTGTAATGTTTTTATTATTTACC
The DNA here is from genome assembly GCA_964056705.1 of Troilus luridus. NCBI lineage: Eukaryota > Metazoa > Arthropoda > Insecta > Hemiptera > Pentatomidae > Troilus > Troilus luridus. The sequence continues at coordinate 117,179 of CAXKTH010000059.1, forward strand.
CCTTTAGTAGACTGAGAGAATAAGATTATTATGCAGAAGACAGACATAAGCTTTGTAGTAATTTGAATGGGAGACAGTTTGTAAGGTAAATCATAAACCATTCTAAACCGCTCAAAAAGCGGAATAATGGTTATTTTTGAATGAAAATTAGATATTATTCATACTCGGTACTTAAATAGGACTAAATATATAAAGAAAATATTAAAAAGGAACATAATTTTTAGTTTTCAGCATGGATAATTTGAGTATTTCTAATATTGCATATATTTCATTTCACAAATTGATCACCTAAACAGAAATTTTAGAATTCATAAAGATTATTTTATTTGATATACGAACTCATTTAATGTTAACTACAAAAGCCATGATGAAGAATGAAGAATAGAACATGAATGAATTAATCCATGGTTTAAAGAAAATTCAATGTATGCAATGCCTTAGTATTTAAAGCGCGAAAGTAACAGTTACACTATAATGAATTTTTTGTGTCCAGGTTTTATTAGACACAGAAATAGATGTAGTTGTAGATTGTAATGTTTTTATTATTTACCCCTTTAGTAGACTGAGAGAATAAGATTATTAAGCAGAAGACAGACATAAGCTTTGTAGTAATTTGAATGGGAGGCAGTTTGTAAGGTAAATTATAAACCATTCTAAACCGCTCAAAAAGCGGTAGAATGGTTATTTGTGAATGAAAATCAGATATTATTCATACTCGGTACTTAAATAGGACTAAATATATAAAGAAAATATTAAAAAGGAACATAATTTTTAGTTTTCAGCATGGATAATTTGAGTATTTCTAATATTGCATATATTTCATTTCACAAATTGATCACCTAAACAGAAATTTTAGAATTCATAAAGATTATTTTATTTGATATACGAACTCATTTAATGTTAACTAGTAATGCTATGATGAAGAATGAAAAATAGAAGAAGAATGAATTAACCCATTGTTTTAAGAAAATTCAATTTATGCAATGCCTTAGTATTTAAAGGGCGAAAGTAACCGTTACACTATAATGAATTTTTTGTGTCCAGTTTTTATTAGACACAGAAATAGATGTAGTTGTAGATTGTAATGTTTTTATTATTTACCCCTTTAGTAGACTGAGAAATTAAGATTATTGAGCAGAAGACAGACATAAGCTTTGTAGTAATTTGAATAGGAGACGGTTTTTAAGGTAAATCATAAACCATTCTAAACCGCTCAAAAAGCGGTAGTATGGTTATTTTTGAAGGAAAATTATATATTATTCATACTCGGTACTTAAATAGGACTAAATATATAAAGAAAATATTAAAAAGGAACATAATTTTTAGTTTTCAGCATGGATAATTTGAGTATTTCTTATATTGCATATATTTCATTTCACAAATTGATCACCTAAACAGAAATTTTAGAATTCAAAAAGATTTTTTGATTTGATATACGAACTCAATTAATGTTAACTACTAATGCCATGATGAAGATTGAAAAAGATAAGAAGAATGAATTAATCCATTGTTTAAAGAAAATTCTATTTATACAATGCCTTTGTACGTAAGCGCAAAAGTAACAGTTACACTATAATGGATTTTTTGTGTCCAGGTTTTATTAGACACAGAAATAGATGTAGCTGTAGATTGTAATGTTTTTATTATTTACCCCTTTAGTAGACTGAGAGAATAAGATTATTAAGCAGAAGACAGAAATAAGCTTTGTAGTAATTTGAATGGGAGACAGGTTGTAAGGTAAATCATAAACCGTTCTAAACCGCTCAAAAAGCGGTAGTATGGTTATCTTTGAAGGAAAATTACATATTATTCATACTCGATTCTTAAATAGGACTAAATACATAAAGGAAATTTTAAAACGGAACATAATTTTTTTTTTCAGCATGGATAACTTGAGTATTTCTATTATTGCATATATTTCATTTCACAAATGGACCACCTAAACAGAATTTTTAGAATTCATATGGATTATATTATTTAATTTAGCAAGCTCTATTAATGTTAACTACTAAAGCCATGATGAAGAATGAAGAATAGAACAAGAATGAATTAATCCATGGTTTAAAGAAAATTCAATTTATGCAATGCCTTAGTATTTAAAGCGCGAAAGTAACCGTTACACTATAATGAATTTTTTGTGTCCAGGTTTTATTAGACACAGAAATAGATGTATTTGTAGATTGTAATGTTTTTATTATTTACCCCTTTAGTAGACTGAGAAATTAAGATTATTGAGCAGAAGACAGACATAAGCTTTGTAGTAATTTGAATAGGAGACGGTTTTTAAGGTAAATCATAAACCATTCTAAACCGCTCAAAAAGCGGTAGTATGGTTATCTCTGAAGAAAAATTACATATTATTCATACTCGGTTCTTAAATAGGACTAAATACATAAAGGCAATTTTAAAACGGAACATAATTTTTAGTTTTCAGCATGGATAATTTGAGTATTTCTAATATTGCATATATTTCATTTCACAAATTGATCACCTAAACAGAAATTTTAGAATTCATAAAGATTATTTTATTTGATATACGAATTCATTTAATGTTAACTACTAATGCTATGATGAAGAATGAAAAATAGAAGAAGAATGAATTAATCCATTGTTTTAAGAAAATTCAATTTATGCAATGCCTTAGTATTTAAAGCGCGAAAGTAACCGTTACACTATAATGAATTTTTTGTGTCCAGGTTTTATTAGACACAGAAATAGATGTAGCTGTAGATTGTAATGTTTTTATTATTTACCCCTTTAGTAGACTGAGAGAATAAGATTATTAAGCAGAAGACAGAAATAAGCTTTGTAGTAATTTGAATGGGAGACAGGTTGTAAGGTAAATCATAAACCGTTCTAAACCGCTCAAAAAGCGGTAGTATGGTTATCTTTGAAGGAAAATTACATATTATTCATACTCGATTCTTAAATAGGACTAAATACATAAAGGAAATTTTAAAACGGAACATAATTTTTTTTTCAGCATGGATAACTTGAGTATTTCTATTATTGCATATATTTCATTTCACAAATGGACCACCTAAACAGAATTTTTAGAATTCATATGGGTTATATTATTTAATTTAGCAAGCTCTATTAATGTTAACTACTAAAGCCATGATGAAGAATGAAGAATAGAACAAGAATGAATTAACCCATTGTTTTAAGAAAATTCAATTTATGCAATGCCTTAGTATTTAAAGCGCGAAAGTAACCGTTACACTATAATGAATTTTTTGTGTCCAGGTTTTATTAGACACAGAAATAGATGTAGTTGTAGATTGTAATGTTTTTATTATTTACCCCTTTAGTAGACTGAGAAATTAAGATTATTGAGCAGAAGACAGACATAAGCTTTGTAGTAATTTGAATAGGAGACGGTTTTTAAGGTAAATCATAAACCATTCTAAACCGCTCAAAAAGCGGTAGTATGGTTATTATTGAAGGAAAATTATATATTATTCATACTCGGTACTTAAATAGGACTAAATATATAAAGAAAATATTAAAAAGGAACATAATTTTTAGTTTTCAGCATGGATAATTTGAGTATTTCTAATATTGCATATATTTCATTTCACAAATTGATCACCTAAACAGAAATTTTAGAATTCATAAAGATTATTTTATTTGATATACGAACTCATTTAATGTTAACTACTAATGCTATGATGAAGAATGAAAAATAGAAGAAGAATGAATTAACCCATTGTTTTAAGAAAATTCAATTTATGCAATGCCTTAGTATTTAAAGCGCGAAAGTAACCGTTACACTATAATGAATTTTTTGTGTCCAGGTTTTATTAGACACAGAAATAGATGTAGTTGTAGATTGTAATGTTTTTATTATTTACCCCTTTAGTAGACTGAGAAATTAAGATTATTGAGCAGAAGACAGACATAAGCTTTGTAGTAATTTGAATGGGAGACAGGTTGTAAGGTAAATCATAAACCATTCTAAACCGCTCAAAAAGCGGTAGTATGGTTATTTTTGAAGGAAAATTATATATTATTCATACTCGGTACTTAAATAGGACTAAATATATAAAGAAAATATTAAAAAAGAACATAATTTTTAGTTTTCAGCGTGGATAATTTGAGTATTTCTTATATTGCATATATTTCATTTCACAAATTGATCACCTAAACAGAAATTTTAGAATTCAAAAAGATTATTTGATTTGATATACGAACTCAATTAGTGTTAACTACTAATGGCATGATGAAGATTGAAAAAGATAAGAAGAATGAATTAACCCATTGTTTAAAGAAAATTCTATTTATACAATGCCTTTGTACATAAGCGCAAAAGTAACAGTTACACTATAATGAATTTTTTGTGTCCAGGTTTTATTAGACACAGAAATAGATGTAGCTGTAGATTGTAATGTTTTTATTATTTACCCCTTTAGTAGACTGAGAGAATAAGATTATTAAGCAGAAGACAGACATAAGCTTTGTAGTAATTTGAATGGGAGACAGGTTGTAAGGTAAATCATAAACCATTCTAAACCGCTCAAAAAGCGGTAGTACGGTTATCTCTGAAGAAAAATTACATATTATTCATACTCGGTTCTTAAATAGGACTAAATACCTAAATGCAATTTTAAAAAGGAACATAATTTTTAGTTTTCAGCATGGATAACTTGAGTATTTCTATTATTGCATATATTTCATTTCACAAATGGACCACCTAAACAGAATTTTTAGAATTCATATGGATTATATTATTTAATTTAGCAAGCTCTATTAATGTTAACTACTAATGCCATGATGAAGAATGAAGAATAGAACAAGAATGAATTAATCCATGGTTTAAAGAAAATTCAATTTATGCAATGCCTTAGTATTTAAAGCGCGAAAGTAACAGTTACACTATAATGAATTTTTTGTGTCCAGGTTTTATTAGACACAGAAATAGATGTAGTTGTAGATTGTAATGTTTTTATTATTTACCCCTTTAGTAGACTGAGAGAATAAGATTATTAAGCAGAAGACAGACATAAGCTTTGTAGTAATTTGAATAGGAGACGGTTTTTAAGGTAAATCATAAACCATTCTAAACCGCTCAAAAAGCGGTAGTATGGTTATTTTTGAAGGAAAATTATATATTATTCATACTCGGTACTTAAATAGGACTAAATATATAAAGAAAATATTAAAAAATAACATAATTTTTAGTTTTCAGCATGGATAATTTGAGTATTTCTAATATTGCATATATTTCATTTCACAAATTGATCACCTAAACAGAAATTTTAGAATTCATAAAGATTATTTTATTTGATATACGAACTCATTTAATGTTAACTAGTAATGCTATGATGAAGAATGAAAAATAGAAGAAGAATGAATTAACCCATTGTTTTAAGAAAATTCAATTTATGCAATGCCTTAGTATTTAAAGCGCGAAAGTAACCGTTACACTATAATGAATTTTTTGTGTCCAGGTTTTATTAGACACAGAAATAGATGTAGTTGTAGATTGTAATGTTTTTATTATTTACCCCTTTAGTAGACTGAGAAATTAAGATTATTGAGCAGAAGACAGACATAAGCTTTGTAGTAATTTGAATAGGAGACGGTTTTTAAGGTAAATCATAAACCATTCTAAACCGCTCAAAAAGCGGTAGTATGGTTATTTTTGAAGGAAAATTATATATTATTCATACTCGGTACTTAAATAGGACTAAATATATAAAGAAAATATTAAAAAGGAACATAATTTTTAGTTTTCAGCATGGATAATTTGAGTATTTCTAATATTGCATATATTTCATTTCACAAATTGATCACCTAAACAGAAATTTTAGAATTCATAAAGATTATTTTATTTGATATACGAACTCATTTAATGTTAACTACTAATGCTATGATGAAGAATGAAAAATAGAAGAAGAATGAATTAACCCATTGTTTTAAGAAAATTCAATTTATGCAATGCCTTAGTATTTAAAGCGCGAAAGTAACCGTTACACTATAATGAATTTTTTGTGTCCAGGTTTTATTAGACACAGAAATAGATGTAGTTGTAGATTGTAATGTTTTTATTATTTACCCCTTTAGTAGACTGAGAAATTAAGATTATTGAGCAGAAGACAGACATAAGCTTTGTAGTAATTTGAATAGGAGACGGTTTTTAAGGTAAATCATAAACCATTCTAAACCGCTCAAAAAGCGGTAGTATGGTTATTTTTGAAGGAAAATTATATATTATTCATACTCGGTACTTAAATAGGACTAAATATATAAAGAAAATATTAAAAAGGAACATAATTTTTAGTTTTCAGCGTGGATTATTTGAGTATTTCTTATATTGCATATATTTCATTTCACAAATTGATCACCTAAACAGAATTTTTAGAATTCATATGGATTATATTATTTAATTTAGCAAGCTCTATTAATGTTAACTACTAAAGCGATGATGAAGAATGAAGAATAGAACAGGAATGAATTAATCCATTAGTTAAAGAAAATTCAATTTATGCAATGCCTTAGTATTTAAAGCGCGAAAGTAACAATTACACAATAATGAATTTTTTGTGTCCAGGTTTTATTAGACACAGAAATAGATGTAGTTGTAGATTGTCATGTTTTTATTATTTACCCCTTTAGTAGACTGAGAGAATAAGATTATTAAGCAGAAGACAGAAATAAGCTTTGTAGTAATTTGAATGGGAGACAGGTTGTAAGGTAAATCATAAACCGTTCTAAACCGCTCAAAAAGCGGTAGTATGGTTATCTTTGAAGGAAAATTACATATTATTCATACTCGGTACTTAAATAGGACTAAATATATAAAGAAAATATTAAAAAGGAACATAATTTTTAGTTTTCAGCATGGATAACTTGAGTATTACTATTATTGCATATATTTCATTTCACAAATGGACCACCTAAACAGAATTTTTAGAATTCATATGGATTATATTATTTAATTTAGCAAGCTCTATTAATGTTAACTACTAAAGCCATGATGAAGAATGAAGAATAGAACAAGAATGAATTAATCCATGGTTTAAAGAAAATTCAATTTATGCAATGCCTTAGTATTTAAAGCGCGAAAGTAACAGTTACACTATAATGAATTTTTTGTGTCCAGGTTTTATTAGACACAGAAATAGATGTAGTTGTAGATTGTAATGTTTTTATTATTTACCCCTTTAGTAGACTGAGAAATTAAGATTATTGAGCAGAAGACAGACATAAGCTTTGTAGTAATTTGAATAGGAGACGGTTTTTAAGGTAAATCATAAACCATTCTAAACCGCTCAAAAAGCGGTAGTATGGTTATTTTTGAAGGAAAATTATATATTATTCATACTCGGTACTTAAATAGGACTAAATATATAAAGAAAATATTAAAAAATAACATAATTTTTAGTTTTCAGCATGGATAATTTGAGTATTTCTAATATTGCATATATTTCATTTCACAAATTGATCACCTAAACAGAAATTTTAGAATTCATAAAGATTATTTTATTTGATATACGAACTCATTTAATGTTAACTAGTAATGCTATGATGAAGAATGAAAAATAGAAGAAGAATGAATTAACCCATTGTTTTAAGAAAATTCAATTTATGCAATGCCTTAGTATTTAAAGCGCGAAAGTAACCGTTACACTATAATGAATTTTTTGTGTCCAGGTTTTATTAGACACAGAAATAGATGTAGTTGTAGATTGTAATGTTTTTATTATTTACCCCTTTAGTAGACTGAGAAATTAAGATTATTGAGCAGAAGACAGACATAAGCTTTGTAGTAATTTGAATAGGAGACGGTTTTTAAGGTAAATCATAAACCATTCTAAACCGCTCAAAAAGTGGTAGTATGGTTATTTTTGAAGGAAAATTATATATTATTCATACTCGGTACTTAAATAGGACTAAATATATAAAGAAAATATTAAAAAGGAACATAATTTTTAGTTTTCAGCATGGATAATTTGAGTATTTCTAATATTGCATATATTTCATTTCACAAATTGATCACCTAAACAGAAATTTTAGAATTCATAAAGATTATTTTATTTGATATACGAACTCATTTAATGTTAACTACTAATGCTATGATGAAGAATGAAAAATAGAAGAAGAATGAATTAACCCATTGTTTTAAGAAAATTCAATTTATGCAATGCCTTAGTATTTAAAGCGCGAAAGTAACCGTTACACTATAATGAATTTTTTGTGTCCAGGTTTTATTAGACACAGAAATAGATGTAGTTGTAGATTGTAATGTTTTTATTATTTACCCCTTTAGTAGACTGAGAAATTAAGATTATTGAGCAGAAGACAGACATAAGCTTTGTAGTAATTTGAATAGGAGACGGTTTTTAAGGTAAATCATAAACCATTCTAAACCGCTCAAAAAGCGGTAGTATGGTTATTTTTGAAGGAAAATTATATATTATTCATACTCGGTACTTAAATAGGACTAAATATATAAAGAAAATATTAAAAAGGAACATAATTTTTAGTTTTCAGCGTGGATTATTTGAGTATTTCTTATATTGCATATATTTCATTTCACAAATTGATCACCTAAACAGAATTTTTAGAATTCATATGGATTATATTATTTAATTTAGCAAGCTCTATTAATGTTAACTACTAAAGCGATGATGAAGAATGAAGAATAGAACAGGAATGAATTAATCCTTTAGTTAAAGAAAATTCAATTTATGCAATGCCTTAGTATTTAAAGCGCGAAAGTAACAATTACACAATAATGAATTTTTTGTGTCCAGGTTTTATTAGACACAGAAATAGATGCAGTTGTAGATTGTAATGTTTTTATTATTTACCCCTTTAGTAGACTGAGAGAATAAGATTATTAAGCAGAAGACAGAAATAAGCTTTGTAGTAATTTGAATGGGAGACAGGTTGTAAGGTAAATCATAAACCGTTCTAAACCGCTCAAAAAGCGGTAGTATGGTTATCTTTGAAGGAAAATTACATATTATTCATACTCGATTCTTAAATAGGACTAAATACATAAAGGCAATTTTAAAACGGAACATAATTTTTTTTTCAGCATGGATATCTTAAGTATTTCTATTATTGCATATATTTCATTTCACAAATGGACCACCTAAACAGAATTTTTAGAATTCATATGGATTATATTATTTAATTTAGCAAGCTCTATTAATGTTAACTACTAAAGCCATGATGAAGAATGAAGAATAGAACAAGAATGAATTAATCCATGGTTTAAAGAAAATTCAATTTATGCAATGCCTTAGTATTTAAAGCGCGAAAGTAACAGTTACACTATAATGAATTTTTTGTGTCCAGGTTTTATTAGACACAGAAATAGATGTAGTTGTAGATTGTAATGTTTTTATTATTTACCCCTTTAGTAGACTGAGAAATTAAGATTATTGAGCAGAAGACAGACATAAGCTTTGTAGTAATTTGAATAGGAGACGGTTTTTAAGGTAAATCATAAACCATTCTAAACCGCTCAAAAAGCGGTAGTATGGTTATTTTTGAAGGAAAATTATATATTATTCATACTCGGTACTTAAATAGGACTAAATATATAAAGAAAATATTAAAAAGGAACATAATTTTTAGTTTTCAGCGTGGATTATTTGAGTATTTCTTATATTGCATATATTTCATTTCACAAATTGATCACCTAAACAGAATTTTTAGAATTCATATGGATTATATTATTTAATTTAGCAAGCTCTATTAATGTTAACTACTAAAGCGATGATGAAGAATGAAGAATAGAACAGGAATGAATTAATCCATTAGTTAAAGAAAATTCAATTTATGCAATGCCTTAGTATTTAAAGCGCGAAAGTAACAATTACACAATAATGAATTTTTTGTGTCCAGGTTTTATTAGACACAGAAATAGATGTAGTTGTAGATTGTAATGTTTTTATTATTTACCCCTTTAGTAGACTGAGAGAATAAGATTATTAAGCAGAAGACAGAAATAAGCTTTGTAGTAATTTGAATGGGAGACAGGTTGTAAGGTAAATCATAAACCGTTCTAAACCGCTCAAAAAGCGGTAGTATGGTTATCTTTGAAGGAAAATTACATATTATTCATACTCGATTCTTAAATAGGACTAAATACATAAAGGCAATTTTAAAACGGAACATAATTTTTTTTTTCAGCATGGATATCTTGAGTATTTCTATTATTGCATATATTTCATTTCACAAATGGACCACCTAAACAGAATTTTTAGAATTCATATGGATTATATTATTTTATTTAGCAAGCTCTATTAATGTTAACTACTAAAGCCATGATGAAGAATGAAGAATAGAACAAGAATGAATTAATCCATGGTTTAAAGAAAATTCAATTTATGCAATGCCTTAGTATTTAAAGCGCGAAAGTAACAGTTACACTATAATGAATTTTTTGTGTCCAGGTTTTATTAGACACAGAAATAGATGTAGTTGTAGATTGTAATGTTTTTATTATTTACCCCTTTAGTAGACTGAGAAATTAAGATTATTGAGCAGAAGACAGACATAAGCTTTGTAGTAATTTGAATGGGAGACGGTTTTTAAGGTAAATCATAAACCATTCTAAACCGCTCAAAAAGCGGTAGTATGGTTATTTTTGAAGGAAAATTATATATTATTCATACTCTGTACTTAAATAGGACTAAAAATATAAAGGTAATTTTAAAACGGAACATAATTTTTAGTTTTCAGCATGAATAATTTGAGTATTTCTATTATTGCATATATTTCATTTCTCAAATGGATCACCTAAACAGAATTTTTAGAATTCATAAGAATTATTTTTTTTTATTTAGCAAACTCTATAAATGTTAATTAGTAAAGCCATGATGAAGAATGAAGAATAGAGCAAGAATGAATTAACCCATGGTTTAAAGAAAATTCAATTTATGCTATGCCTTAGTATTTACAGCGGGATAGTAACAGTTACACTATATTGACTTGTTTGAGTTCAGGTTTGATTAGACAAGAAAAAAGATGTAGCTGTAGATTGGAATGTTTTTATTATTTAACCCCTTTAGTAGACTGAGAAAATAAGATTCTTAAGCAGAAGAAAGAGATAAGCTTTTTAGTAATTTGAATGGAAGACGTTTTTTAAGGTAAATCATAAACCATTCTAAACCGCTCAAAAAGCGGTAGTATGGTTATTTTTGAAGGAAAATTATATATTATTCATACTCGGTACTAAAATAATACTATATATATAAAGAAAATATTAAAAAGGAACATAATTTTTAGTTTTCAGCATGGATAATTTGAGTATTTCTATTATTGCATATATTTCATTTCACAAATGGATCACCTAAACAGAATTTTTAGAATTCATAAAGATTATTTGATTTGATATAAGAACTCAATTAATGTTAACTACTTATGCCATGATGAACAATGAAAAATAGAAGAAGAATGAATTAACCCATGGTTTAAAAAAAATTCAGTTTATGCAATGCCTTAGTATTTAAAGCGCGAAAGTAACAGTTACTATAATGAATTTTTTGTTTCCAGGTTTTATTAGACACAGAAATAGATGTAGCTGTAGATTGTAATGTTTTTATTATTTACCCCTTTAGTAGACTGAGAAAATAAGATTATTAAGCAGAAGACAGACATACGCTTTGTAGTAATTTGAATGGGAGACAGGTTGTAAGGTAAATCATAAACCATTCTAAACCGCTCAAAAAGCGGTAGTATGGTTATTTTTGAAGGAAAATTATATGTTATTCATACTCTATACTTAAATAGGACTAAAAATATAAAGGTAATTTTAAAACGGAACATAATTTTTAGTTTTCAGCATGAATAATTTGAGTATTTCTATTATTGCATATATTTCATTTCTCAAATGGATCACCTAAACAGAATTTTTAGAATTCATAAGAATTATTTTTTTTTATTTAGCAAACTCTATAAATGTTAACTACTAAAGCCATGATGAAGAATGAAAAATAGAAGAAGAATGAATTAACCCATGGTTTAAAAAAAATTCAGTTTATGCAATGCCTTAGTATTTAAAGCGCGAAAGTAACAGTTACACTATATTGACTTGTTTGAGTTCAGGTTTGATTAGACAAGAAAAAAGATGTAGCTGTAGATTGGAATGTTTTTATTATTTAACCCCTTTAGTAGACTGAGAAAATAAGATTCTTAAGCAGAAGAAAGAGATAAGCTTTTTAGTAATTTGAATGGAAGACGTTTTTTAAGGTAAATCATAAACCATTCTAAACCGCTCAAAAAGCGGTAGTATGGTTATTTTTGAAGGAAAATTATATATTATTCATACTCGGTACTAAAATAATACTATATATATAAAGAAAATATTAAAAAGGAACATAATTTTTAGTTTTCAGCATGGATAATTTGAGTATTTCTATTATTGCATATATTTCATTTCACAAATGGATCACCTAAACAGAATTTTTAGAATTCATAAAGATTATTTGATTTGATATAAGAACTCAATTAATGTTAACTACTTATGCCATGATGAACAATGAAAAATAGAAGAAGAATGAATTAACCCATGGTTTAAAAAAAATTCAGTTTATGCAATGCCTTAGTATTTAAAGCGCGAAAGTAACAGTTACTATAATGAATTTTTTGTTTCCAGGTTTTATTAGACACAGAAATAGATGTAGCTGTAGATTGTAATGTTTTTATTATTTACCCCTTTAGTAGACTGAGAAAATAAGATTATTAAGCAGAAGACAGACATACGCTTTGTAGTAATTTGAATGGGAGACAGGTTGTAAGGTAAATCATAAACCATTCTAAACCGCTCAAAAAGCGGTAGTATGGTTATTTTTGAAGGAAAATTATATGTTATTCATACTCTGTACTTAAATAGGACTAAAAATATAAAGGCATTTTTAAAACAGAACATAATTTTTAGTTTTCAGCATGAATAATTTGAGTATTTCTATTATTGCATATATTTCATTTCTCAAATGGATCACCTAAACAGAATTTTTAGAATTCATAAGAATTATTTTTTTTTAATTAGCAAAGTCTATAAATGTTAACTACTAAAGCCATGATGAAGAATGAAGAATAGAGCAAGAATGAATTAACCCATGGTTTAAAGAAAATTCAATTTATGCTATGCCTTAGTATTTAAAGCGGGATAGTAACAGTTACACTATTTTGACTTTTTTGTGTCCAGGTTTTATTAGACACAGAAATAGATGTAGCTGTAGATTGGAATGTTTTTATTATTTACCCCTTTAGTAGACTGAGAAAATAAGATTATTAAGCAGAAGACAGACATACGCTTTGTAGTAATTTGAATGGGAGACAGGTTGTAAGGTAAATCATAAACCATTCTAAACCGCTCAAAAAGCGGTAGTATGGTTATTTTTGAAGGAAAATTATATGTTATTCATACTCTGTACTTAAATAGGACTAAAAATATAAAAGTAATTTTAAAACGGAACATAATTTTTAGTTTTCAGCATGAATAATTTGAGTATTTCTATTATTGCATATATTTCATTTTACAAATGGATCACCTAAACAGAATTTTTAGAATTCATAAGGATTATTTTATTTAATTTAGCAAACTATAAATGTTAACTACTAAAGCCATAATGAAGAATGAAAAATAGAACAAGAATGAATTAACCCATGGTTTAAAGAAAATTCAATTTATGCTATGCCTTAGTATTTAAAGCGGTATGGTTACAGTTACACTATATTGACTTTTTTGTGTCCAGGTTTTATTAGACACAGAAATAGATGTAGCTGTAGATTGTAATGTTTTTATTATTTACCCCTTTAGTAGACTGAGAAAATAAGATTATTAAGCAGAAGACAGACATACGCTTTGTAGTAATTTGAATGGGAGACAGGTTGTAAGGTAAATCATAAACCATTCTAAACCGCTCAAAAAGCGGTAGTATGGTTATTTTTGAAGGAAAATTATATGTTATTCATACTCTGTACTTAAATAGGACTAAAAATATAAAGGCAATTTTAAAACAGAACATAATTTTTAGTTTTCAGCATGAATAATTTGAGTATTTCTATTATTGCATATATTTCATTTCTCAAATGGATCACCTAAACAGAATTTTTCGAATTCATAAGGATTATTTTTTTTAATTTAGCAAACTCTATAAATGTTAACTACTAAAGCCATGATGAAGAATGAAGAATAGAGCAAGAATGAATTAACCCTTGGTTTAAAGAAAATTCAAATTATGCTAAGCCTTAGTATTTAAAGCGGGATAGTAACAGTTACACTATATTGACTTTTTTTAGTCCAGGTTTGATTAGACACGAAAAAAGATGTAGCTGTAGATTAAAATGTTTTTATTATTTAACCCCCTTAGTAGACTAAGAAAATAAGATTCTTAAGCAGAAGAAAGAGATAAGCGTTTTAGTAATTTGAATGGAAGACGGGTTTTAAGGTAAATCATAAACCATTCTAAACCGCTCAAAAAGCGGTAGTATGGTTATTTTTGAAGGAAAATTATATATTATTCATACTCTGTACTTAAATAGGACTAAAAATATAAAGGTAATTTTAAAACGGAACATAATTTTTAGTTTTCAGCATGAATAATTTGAGTATTTCTATTATTGCATATATTTCATTTCTCAAATGGATCACCTAAACAGAATTTTTAGAATTCATAAGAATTATTTTTTTTTATTTAGCAAACTCTATAAATGTTAACTACTAAAGCCATGATGAAGAATGAAGAGCAAGAATGAATTAACCCATGGTTTAAAGAAAATTCAATTTATGCTATGCCTTAGTATTTAAAGCGGGATAGTAACAGTTACACTATATTGACTTTTTTGAGTCCAGGTTTGATTAGACAAGAAAAAAGATGTTGCTGTAGATTGGAATGTTTTTATTATTTAACCCCTTTAGTAGACTGAGAAAATAAGATTCTTAAGCAGAAGAAAGAGATAAGCTTTTTAGTAATTTGAATGGAAGACGTTTTTTAAGGTAAATCATAAACCATTCTAGACCGCTCAAAAAGCGGTAGTATGGTTATTTTTGAAGGAAAATTATATATTATTCATACTCGGTGCTTAAATAATACTATATATATAAAGAAAATATTAAAAAGGAACATAATTTTTAGTTTTCAGCATGGATATTTTGAGTATTTCTATTATTGCATATATTTCATTTCACAAATGGATCACCTAAACAGAATTTTTAGAATTCATAAGGATTATTTTATTTAAACTAGCAAACTATAAATGTTAACTACTAAAGCCATGATGAAGAATGAAAAATAGAACAAGAATGAATTAACCCATGGTTTAAAGAAAATTCAATTTATGCTATGCCTTAGTATTTAAAGCGGTATGGTTACAGTTACACTATATTGACTTTTTTGTGTCCAGGTTTTATTAGACACAGAAATAGATGTAGCTGTAGATTGGAATGTTTTTATTATTTACCCCTTTAGTAGACTGAGAAAATAAGATTATTAAGCAGAAGACAGACATACGCTTTGTAGTAATTTGAATGGGAGACAGGTTGTAAGGTAAATCATAAACCATTCTAAACCGCTCAAAAAGCGGTAGTCTGGGTATTTTTGAAGGAAAATTATATATTATTCATACTCAGTACTTAAATAATACTATATATATAAAGAAAATATTAAAAAGGAATATAATTTTTAGTTTTCAGCTTGGATAATTTGAGTATTTCTATTATTGCATATATTTCATTTTACAAATGGATCACCTAAACAGAATTTTTAGAATTCATAAGAATTATTTTTTTTTAATTAGCAAACTCTATAAATGTTAACTACTAAAGCCATGATGAAGAATGAAGAATAGAGCAAGAATGAATTAACCCATGGTTTAAAGAAAATTCAATTTATGCTATGCCTTAGTATTTAAAGCGGGATAGTAACAGTTACACTATTTTGACTTTTTTGTGTCCAGGTTTTATTAGACACAGAAATAGATGTAGCTGTAGATTGGAATGTTTTTATTATTTACCCCTTTAGTAGACTGAGAAAATAAGATTATTAAGCAGAAGACAGACATACGCTTTGTAGTAATTTGAATGGGAGACAGGTTGTAAGGTAAATCATAAACCATTCTAAACCGCTCAAAAAGCGGTAGTATGGTTATTTTTGAAGGAAAATTATATGTTATTCATACTCTGTACTTAAATAGGACTAAAAATATAAAGGCAATTTTAAAACAGAACATAATTTTTAGTTTTCAGCATGAATAATTTGAGTATTTCTATTATTGCATATATTTCATTTCTCAAATGGATTAACCTAAACAGAATTTTTCGAATTCATAAGGATTATTTTTTTTTATTTAGCAAACTCTATAAATGTTAACTACTAAAGCCATGATGAAGAATGAAGAATAGAGCAAGAATGAATTAACCCTTGGTTTAAAGAAAATTCAAATTATGCTAAGCCTTAGTATTTAAAGCGGGATAGTAACAGTTACACTATATTGACTTTTTTTAGTCCAGGTTTGATTAGACACGAAAAAAGATGTAGCTGTAGATTAAAATGTTTTTATTATTTAACCCCCTTAGTAAACTAAGAAAATAAGATTCTTAAGCAGAAGAAAGAGATAAGCGTTTTAGTAATTTGAATGGAAGACGGGTTTTAAGGTAAATCATAAACCATTCTAAACCGCTCAAAAAGCGGTAGTATGGTTATTTTTGAAGGAAAATTATATATTATTCATACTCTGTACTTAAATAGGACTAAAAATATAAAGGGAATTTTAAAACGGAACATAATTTTTAGTTTTCAGCATGAATAATTTGAGTATTTCTATTATTGCATATATTTCATTTCTCAAATGGATCACCTAAACAGAATTTTTAGAATTCATAAGAATTATTTTTTTTTATTTAGCAAACTCTATAAATGTTAACTACTAAAGCCATGATGAAGAATGAAGAATAGAGCAAGAATGAATTAACCCATGGTTTAAAGAAAATTCAATTTATGCTATGCCTTAGTATTTAAAGCGGGATAGTAACAGTTACACTATATTGACTTTTTTGAGTCCAGGTTTGATTAGACAAGAAAAAAGATGTAGCTGTAGATTGGAATGTTTTTATTTTTTAACCCCTTTAGTACACTGAGAAAATAAGATTCTTAAGCAGAAGAAAGAGATAAATTTTTAGTAATTTGAATGGAAAACGTTTTTTAAGGTAAATCATAAACCATTCTAAACCGCTCAAAAAGCGGTAGTCTGGTTATTTTTGAAGGAAAATTATATATTATTCATACTCAGTACTTAAATAATACTATATATATAAAGAAAATATTAAAAAGGAACATAATTTTTAGTTTTCAGCATGGATAATTTGAGTATTTCTATTATTGCATATATTTCATTTCACAAATGGATCACCTAAACAGAATTTTTAGAATTCATAAGTATTATTTTATTTAATTTAGCAAACTATAAATGTTAACTACTAAAGCCATGATGAAGAATGAAAAATAGAACAAGAATGAATTAACCCATGGTTTAAAGAAAATTCAATTTATGCTATGCCTTAGTATTTAAAGCGGTATGGTTACAGTTACACTATATTGACTTTTTTGTGTCCAGGTTTTATTATACACAGAAATAGATGTAGCTGTAGATTGTAATGTTTTTATTATTAACCCCTTTAGTAGACTGAGAAAATAAGATTATTAAGCAGAAGAAATAGATAAGCATTTTAGTAATTTGAATGGAAGACGGTTTTTAAGGTAAATCATAAACCATTCTAAACCGCTCAAAAAGCGGTAGTATGGTTATTTTTTAAGGAAAATTATATATTATTCATACTCTGTACTTAAATAGGACTAAAAATATAAAAGTAATTTTAAAACGGAACATAATTTTTAGTTTTCAGCATGAATAATTTGAGTATTTCTATTATTGCATATATTTCATTTTACAAATGGATCACCTAAACAGAATTTTTAGAATTCATAAGGATTATTTTATTTTATTTAGCAAACTATAAATGTTAACTACTAAAGCCATGATGAAGAATGAAAAATAGAACAAGAATGAATTAACCCATGGTTTAAAGAAAATTCAATTTATGCTATGCCTTAGTATTTAAAGCGGTATGGTTACAGTTACACTATATTGACTTTTTTGTGTCCAGGTTTTATTAGACACAGAAATAGATGTAGCTGTAGATTGTAATGTTTTTATTATTTACCCCTTTAGTAGACTGAGAAAATAAGATTATTAAGCAGAAGACAGACATACGCTTTGTAGTAATTTGAATGGGAGACAGGTTGTAAGGTAAATCATAAACCATTCTAAACCGCTCAAAAAGCGGTAGTATGGTTATTTTTGAAGGAAAATTATATGTTATTCATACTCTGTACTTAAATAGGACTAAAAATATAAAGGTAATTTTAAAACGGAACATAATTTTTAGTTTTCAGCATGGATAATTTGAGTATTTCTATTATTGCATATATTTCATTTCTCAAATGGATCACCTAAACAGAATTTTTAGAATTCATAAGAATTATTTTTTTTTATTTAGCAAACTCTATAAATGTTAACTACTAAAGCCATGATGAAGAATGAAGAGCAAGAATGAATTAACCCATGGTTTAAAGAAAATTCAATTTATGCTATGCCTTAGTATTTAAAGCGGGATAGTAACAGATACACTATATTGACTTTTTTGAGTCCAGGTTTGATTAGACAAGAAAAAAGATGTTGCTGTAGATTGGAATGTTTTTATTATTTAACCCCTTTAGTAGACTGAGAAAATAAGATTCTTAAGCAGAAGAAAGAGATAAGCTTTTTAGTAATTTGAATGGAAGACGTTTTTTAAGGTAAATCATAAACCATTCTAGACCGCTCAAAAAGCGGTAGTATGGTTATTTTTGAAGGAAAATTATATATTATTCATACTCGGTGCTTAAATAATACTATATATATAAAGAAAATATTAAAAAGGAACATAATTTTTAGTTTTCAGCATGGATAATTTGAGTATTTCTATTATTGCATATATTTCATTTCACAAATGGATCACCTAAACAGAATTTTTAGAATTCATAAAGATTATTTGACTTGATATAAGAACTCAATTTATGTTAACTACTTATGCCATGATGAACAATGAAAAATAGAAGAAGAATGAATTAACCCATGGTTTAAAAAAAATTCAGTTTATGCAATGCCTTAGTATTTAAAGCGCGAAAGTAACAGTTACTATAATGAATTTTTTGTTTCCAGGTTTTATTAGACACAGAAATAGATGTAGCTGTAGATTGTAATGTTTTTATTATTTACCCCTTTAGTAGACTGAGAAAATAAGATTATTAAGCAGAAGACAGACATACGCTTTGTAGTAATTTGAATGGGAGACAGGTTGTAAGGTAAATCATAAACCATTCTAAACCGCTCAAAAAGCGGTAGTATGGTTATTTTTGAAGGAAAATTATATGTTATTCATACTCTGTACTTAAATAGGACTAAAAATATAAAGGCAATTTTAAAACAGAACATAATTTTTAGTTTTCAGCATGAATAATTTGAGTATTTCTATTATTGCATATATTTCATTTTACAAATGGATCACCTAAACAGAATTTTTAGAATTCATAAGAATTATTTTTTTTTAATTAGCAAACTCTATAAATGTTAACTACTAAAGCCATGATGAAGAATGAAGAATAGAGCAAGAATGAATTAACCCATGGTTTAAAGAAAATTCAATTTATGCTATGCCTTAGTATTTAAAGCGGGATAGTAACAGTTACACTATTTTGACTTTTTTGTGTCCAGGTTTTATTAGACACAGAAATAGATGTAGCTGTAGATTGGAATGTTTTTATTATTTACCCCTTTAGTAGACTGAGAAAATAAGATTATTAAGCAGAAGACAGACATACGCTTTGTAGTAATTTGAATGGGAGACAGGTTGTAAGGTAAATCATAAACCATTCTAAACCGCTCAAAAAGCGGTAGTATGGTTATTTTTGAAGGAAAATTATATGTTATTCATACTCTGTACTTAAATAGGACTAAAAATATAAAAGTAATTTTAAAACGGAACATAATTTTTAGTTTTCAGCATGAATAATTTGAGTATTTCTATTATTGCATATATTTCATTTTACAAATGGATCACCTAAACAGAATTTTTAGAATTCATAAGGATTATTTTATTTAATTTAGCAAACTATAAATGTTAACTACTAAAGCCATGATGAAGAATGAAAAATAGAACAAGAATGAATTAACCCATGGTTTAAAGAAAATTCAATTTATGCTATGCCTTAGTATTTAAAGCGGTATGGTTACAGTTACACTATATTGACTTTTTTGTGTCCAGGTTTTATTAGACACAGAAATAGATGTAGCTGTAGATTGTAATGTTTTTATTATTTACCCCTTTAGTAGACTGAGAAAATAAGATTATTAAGCAGAAGACAGACATACGCTTTGTAGTAATTTGAATGGGAGACAGGTTGTAAGGTAAATCATAAACCATTCTAAACCGCTCAAAAAGCGGTAGTCTGGTTATTTTTGAAGGAAAATTATATATTATTCATACTCAGTACTTAAATAATACTATATATATAAAGAAAATATTAAAAAGGAACATAATTTTTAGTTTTCAGCATGGATAATTTGAGTATTTCTATTATTGCATATATTTCATTTCACAAATGGATCACCTAAACAGAATTTTTAGAATTCATAAGGATTATTTTATTTAATTTAGCGAACTATAAATGTTAACTACTAAAGCCATGATGAAGAATGAAAAATAGAACAAGAATGAATTAACCCATGGTTTAAAGAAAATTCAATTTATGCTATGCCTTAGTATTTAAAGCGGTATGGTTACAGTTACACTATATTGACTTTTTTGTGTCCAGGTTTTATTAGACACAGAAATAGATGTAGCTGTAGATTGTAATGTTTTTATTATTTACCCCTTTAGTAGACTGAGAAAATAAGATTATTAAGCAGAAGACAGACATACGCTTTGTAGTAATTTGAATGGGAGACAGGTTGTAAGGTAAATCATAAACCATTCTAAACCGCTCAAAAAGCGGTAGTATGGTTATTTTTGAAGGAAAATTATATGTTATTCATACTCTGTACTTAAATAGGACTAAAAATATAAAGGCAATTTTAAAACAGAACATAATTTTTAGTTTTCAGCATGAATAATTTGAGTATTTCTATTATTGCATATATTTCATTTCTCAAATGGATCACCTAAACAGAATTTTTCGAATTCATAAGGATTATTTTTTTTAATTTAGCAAACTCTATAAATGTTAACTACTAAAGCCATGATGAAGAATGAAGAATAGAGCAAGAATGAATTAACCCTTGGTTTAAAGAAAATTCAAATTATGCTAAGCCTTAGTATTTAAAGCGGGATAGTAACAGTTACACTATATTGACTTTTTTTAGTCCAGGTTTGATTAGACACGAAAAAAGATGTAGCTGTAGATTAAAATGTTTTTATTATTTAACCCCCTTAGTAGACTAAGAAAATAAGATTCTTAAGCAGAAGAAAGAGATAAGCGTTTTAGTAATTTGAATGGAAGACGGTTTTTAAGGTAAATCATAAACCATTCTAAACCGCTCAAAAAGCGGTAGTATGGTTATTTTTTAAGGAAAATTATATATTATTCATACTCTGTACTTAAATAGGACTAAAAATATAAAGGTAATTTTAAAACGGAACATAATTTTTAGTTTTCAGCATGAATAATTTGAGTATTTCTATTATTGCATATATTTCATTTTACAAATGGATAACCTAAACAGAATTTTTAGAATTCATAAAGATTATTTTATTTAATTTAGCAAACTATAAATGTTAACTACTAAAGCCATGATGAAGAATGAAAAATAGAACAAGAATGAATTAACCCATGGTTTAAAGAAAATTCAATTTATGCTATGCCTTAGTATTTAAAGCGGTATGGTTACAGTTACACTATATTGACTTTTTTGTGTCCAGGTTTTATTAGACACAGAAATAGATGTAGCTGTAGATTGTAATGTTTTTATTATTTACCCCTTTAGTAGACTGAGAAAAAAAGATTATTAAGCAGAAGACAGACATACGCTTTGTAGTAATTTGAACTGGAGACAGGTTGTAAGGTAAATCATAAACCATTCTAAACCGCTCAAAAAGCGGTAGTATGGTTATTTTTGAAGGAAAATTATATGTTATTCATACTCTGTACTTAAATAGGACTAAAAATATAAAGGCAATTTTAAAACAGAACATAATTTTTAGTTTTCAGCATGAATAATTTGAGTATTTCTATTATTGCATATATTTCATTTCTCAAATGGATCACCTAAACAGAATTTTTCGAATTCATAAGGATTATTTTTTTTAATTTAGCAAACTCTATAAATGTTAACTACTAAAGCCATGATGAAGAATGAAGAATAGAGCAAGAATGAATTAACCCTTGGTTTAAAGAAAATTCAAATTATGCTAAGCCTTAGTATTTAAAGCGGGATAGTAACAGTTACACTATATTGACTTTTTTTAGTCCAGGTTTGATTAGACACGAAAAAAGATGTAGCTGTAGATTAAAATGTTTTTATTATTTAACCCCCTTAGTAGACTAAGAAAATAAGATTCTTAAGCAGAAGAAAGAGATAAGCGTTTTAGTAATTTGAATGGAAGACGGGTTTTAAGGTAAATCATAAACCATTCTAAACCGCTCAAAAAGCGGTAGTATGGTTATTTTTGAAGGAAAATTATATATTATTCATACTCTGTACTTAAATAGGACTAAAAATATAAAGGTAATTTTAAAACGGAACATAATTTTTAGTTTTCAGCATGAATAATTTGAGTATTTCTATTATTGCATATATTTCATTTCTCAAATGGATCACCTAAACAGAATTTTTAGAATTCATAAGAATTATTTTTTTTTATTTAGCAAACTCTATAAATATTAACTACTAAAGCCATGATGAAGAATGAAGAGCAAGAATGAATTAACCCATGGTTTAAAGAAAATTCAATTTATGCTATGCCTTAGTATTTAAAGCGGGATAGTAACAGTTACACTACATTGACTTTTTTGAGTCCAGGTTTGATTAGACAAGAAAAAAGATGTTGCTGTAGATTGGAATGTTTTTATTATTTAACCCCTTTAGTAGACTGAGAAAATAAGATTCTTAAGCAGAAGAAAGAGATAAGCTTTTTAGTAATTTGAATGGAAGACGTTTTTTAAGGTAAATCATAAACCATTCTAGACCGCTCAAAAAGCGGTAGTATGGTTATTTTTGAAGGAAAATTATATATTATTCATACTCGGTGCTTAAATAATACTATATATATAAAGAAAATATTAAAAAGGAACATAATTTTTAGTTTTCAGCATGGATATTTTGAGTATTTCTATTATTGCATATATTTCATTTCACAAATGGATCACCTAAACAGAATTTTTAGAATTCATAAGGATTATTTTATTTAAACTAGCAAACTATAAATGTTAACTACTAAAGCCATGATGAAGAATGAAAAATAGAACAAGAATGAATTAACCCATGGTTTAAAGAAAATTCAATTTATGCTATGCCTTAGTATTTAAAGCGGTATGGTTACAGTTACACTATATTGACTTTTTTGTGTCCAGGTTTTATTAGACACAGAAATAGATGTAGCTGTAGATTGGAATGTTTTTATTATTTACCCCTTTAGTAGACTGAGAAAATAAGATTATTAAGCAGAAGACAGACATACGCTTTGTAGTAATTTGAATGGGAGACAGGTTGTAAGGTAAATCATAAACCATTCTAAACCGCTCAAAAAGCGGTAGTATGGTTATTTTTGAAGGAAAATTATATATTATTCATACTCTGTACTTAAATAGGACTAAAAATATAAAGGCAATTTTAAAACAGAACATAATTTTTAGTTTTCAGCATGAATAATTTGAGTATTTCTATTATTGCATATATTTCATTTCTCAAATGGATCACCTAAACAGAATTTTTCGAATTCATAAGTATTATTTTTTTTAATTTAGCAAACTCTATAAATGTTAACTACTAAAGCCATGATGAAGAATGAAAAATAGAACAAGAATGAATTAACCCATGGTTTAAAGAAAATTCAATTTATGCTATGCCTTAGTATTTAAAGCGGTATGGTTACAGTTACACTATATTGACTTTTTTGTGTCCAGGTTTTATTAGACACAGAAATAGATGTAGCTGTAGATTGTAATGTTTTTATTATTTACCCCTTTAGTAGACTGAGAAAATAAGATTATTAAGCAGAAGACAGACATACGCTTTGTAGTAATTTGAATGGGAGACAGGTTGTAAGGTAAATCATAAACCATTCTAAACCGCTCAAAAAGCGGTAGTATGGTTATTTTTGAAGGAAAATTATATATTATTCATACTCTGTACTTAAATAGGACTAAAAAAATAAAGGCAATTTTAAAACAGAACATAATTTTTAGTTTTCAGCATGGATAATTTGAGTATTTCTATTATTGCATATATTTCATTTCACAAATGGATCACCTAAACAGAATTTTTAGAATTCATAAATATTATTTGATTTGATATGCGAACTCTGTTTATGTTAACTACTAAAGCCATGATGAAGAATGAAGAATAGAACAAGAATGAATTAACCCATGGTTTAAAGAAAATTCAATTTATGCTATGCCTTAGTATTTAGAGCGGGATAGTAACAGTAACACTATATTGACTTTTTTGTGTCCAGGTTTTATTAGACACGAAAAAAGATGTAGCTGTAGATTGTGATAATTTTATTATTTACCCCTTTAGAAGACTGAAAAATTAAGATTATTGATCAGAAAAAAGAGATAAGCTTTTTAGTAATTTGAATGGAAGACGTTTTTTAAGGTAAATCATAAACCATTCTAAACCGCTCAAAAAGCGGTAGTATGGTTATTTTTGAAGGAAAATTATATATTATTCATACTCGGTACTTAAATAATACTATATATATAAAGAAAATATTAAAAAGGAACATAATTTTTAGTTTTCAGCATGGATAATTTGAGTATTTCTATTATTGCATATATTTCATTTCACAAATGGATCACCTAAACAGAATTTTTAGAATTCATAAAGATTATTTGATTTGATATAAGAACTCAATTAATGTTAACTACTTATGCCATGATGAACAATGAAAAATAGAAGAAGAATGAATTAACCCATGGTTTAAAAAAAATTCAGTTTATGCAATGCCTTAGTATATAAAGCGCGAAAGTAACAGTTACAATAATGAATTTTTTGTGTCCAGGTTTTATTAGACACAGAAATAGTTGTAGCTGTAGATTGTAATGTTTTTATTATTTACCCCTGTAGTAGACTGAGAAATTAAGATTATTGAGCAGAAGAAAGAGATAAGCTTTTTAGTAATTTGAATGGAAGACGGTTTTTAAGGTAAATCATAAACCATTCTAAACCGCTCAAAAAGCGGTAGTATGGTTATTTTTGAAGGAAAATTATATATTATTCATACTCAGTACTTAAATAGGAGTAAAAATATAAAGGCAATTTTAAAACGGAACATAATTTTTAGTTTTCAGCATGGATAATTTGAGTATTTCTATTATTGCATATATTTCATTTTACAAATGGATCACCTAAACAGAATTTTTAGAATTCATAAAGCTTAATTTTATTTGATAAACGAACTCTATAAATGTTAACTAGTAAAGCCATGATGAAGAATGAAGGATAGAGCAAGAATGAATTAACCCATGGTTTAAAGAAAATTCAATTTATGCTATGCCTTAGTATTTAAAGCGGGATAGTAACAGTTACACTATATTGACTTTTTTGATACCAGGTTTTATTAGACACAGAAATAGATGTAGCTGTAGATTGTAATGCTTTTATTATTTACCCCTTTAGTAGACTTAGAAATTAAGATTATTGAGCAGAAGAAAGAGATAAGCTTTTTAGTAATTTGAATGGAAGACGGTTTTTAAGGTAAATCATAAACCATTCTAAACCGCTCAAAAAGCGGTAGTATGGTTATTTTTGAAGGAAAATTATATATTATTCATACTCAGTACTTAAATAGGACTAAAAATATAAAGGAAATTTTAAAACGGAACATTATTTTGAGTTTTCAGCATGGATAATTTGAGTATTTTTATTATTGCATATATTTCATTTCACAAATGGATCACCTAAACAGAATTTTTAGAATTCATAAGGATTATTTTATTTAATTTAGCAAACTATAAATGTTAACTACTAAAGCCATGATGAAGAATGAAAAATAGAACAAGAATGAATTAACCCATGGTTTAAAGAAAATTCAATTTATGCTATGCCTTAGTATTTAAAGCGAGATAGTAACAGTTACACTATATTGACTTTTTTGATACCAGGTTTTATTAGACACAGAAATAGATGTAGCTGTAGATTGTAATGCTTTTATTATTTACCCCTTTAGTAGACTTAGAAATTAAGATTATTGAGCAGAAGAAAGAGATAAGCTTTTTAGTAATTTGAATGGAAGACGGTTTTTAAGGTAAATCATAAACCATTCTAAACCGCTCAAAAAGCGGTAGTATGGTTATTTTTGAAGGAAAATTATATATTATTTTAAGTCGGTACTTAAATAGGACTAAAGATATAAAGACAATCTTAAAACGGAATATAATTTTTAGTTTTCAGCATGGATAATTTGAGTATTTCTATTATTGCATATATTTCATTTCACAAATGGATCACCTAAACAGAATTTTTAGAATTCATAAGGATTATTTTATTTAATTTAGCAAACTATAAATGTTAACTACTAAAGCCATGATGAAGAATGAAAAATAGAACAAGAATGAATTAACCCATGGTTTAAAGAAAATTCAATTTATGCTATGCCTTAGTATTTAAAGCGAGATAGTAACAGTTACACTATATTGACTTTTTTGATACCAGGTTTTATTAGACACAGAAATAGATGTAGCTGTAGATTGTAATGCTTTTATTATTTACCCCTTTAGTAGACTTAGAAATTAAGATTATTGAGCAGAAGAAAGAGATAAGCTTTTTAGTAATTTGAATGGAAGACGGTTTTTAAGGTAAATCATAAACCATTCTAAACCGCTCAAAAAGCGGTAGTATGGTTATTTTTGAAGGAAAATTATATATTATTTTAAGTCGGTACTTAGATAGGACTAAAGATATAAAGACAATCTTAAAACGGAATATAATTTTTAGTTTTCAGCTTGGATAATTTGAGTATTTCTATTATTGCATATATTTCATTTTACAAATGGATCACCTAAACAGAATTTTTAGAATTCATAAGGATTATTTTATTTAATTTAGCAAACTATAAATGTTAACTACTAAAGCCATGATGAAGAATGAAAAATAGAACAAGAATGAATTAACCCATGGTTTAAAGAAAATTCAATTTATGCTATGCCTTAGTATTTAAAGCGAGATAGTAACAGTTACACTATATTGACTTTTTTGATACCAGGTTTTATTAGACACAGAAATAGATGTAGCTGTAGATTGTAATGCTTTTATTATTTACCCCTTTAGTAGACTTAGAAATTAAGATTATTGAGCAGAAGGAAGAGATAAGCTTTTTAGTAATTTGAATGGAAGACGGTTTTTAAGGTAAATCATAAACCATTCTAAACCGCTCAAAAAGCGGTAGTATGGTTATTTTTGAAGGAAAATTATATATTATTTTAAGTCGGTACTTAAATAGGACTAAAGATATAAAGACAATCTTAAAACGGAATATAATTTTTAGTTTTCAGCTTGGATAATTTGAGTATTTCTATTATTGCATATATTTCATTTTACAAATGGATCACCTAAACAGAATTTTTAGAATTCATAAAGCTTAATTTTATTTGATAAACGAACTCTATAAATGTTAACTAGTAAAGCCATGATGAAGAATGAAGGATAGAGCAAGAATGAATTAACCCATGGTTTAAAGAAAATTCAATTTATGCTATGCCTTAGTATTTAAAGCGGGATAGTAACAGTTACACTATATTGACTTTTTTGATACCAGGTTTGATTAGACACGAAAAAAGATGTAGCTGTAGATTGGAATGTTTTTATTATTTACCCCTTTAGTAGACTGAGAAATTAAGATTATTGAGCAGGAGAAAGAGATAAGCTTTTTAGTAATTTGAATGGAAGACGGTTTTTAAGGTAAATCATAAACCATTCTAAACCGCTCAAAAAGCGGTAGTATGGTTATTTTTGAAGGAAAATTATATATTATTCATACTCAGTACTTAAATAGGACTAGAAATATAAAGGAAATTTTAAAACGGAACATTATTTTTAGTTTTCAGCATGGATAATTTGAGTATTTCTATTATTGCATATATTTCATTTCACAAATGGATCACCTAAACAGAATTTTTAGAATTCATAAATATTATTTGATTTGATATGCGAACTCTATTTATGTTAACTACTAAAGCCATGATGAAGAATGAAGAATAGAACATGAATGAATTAACCCATGGTTTAAAGAAAATTCAATTTATGCTATGCCTTAGTATTTAGAGCGGGATAGTAACAGTAACACTATATTGACTTTTTTGTGTCCAGGTTTTATTAGACACGAAAAAAGATGTAGCTATAGATTGTGATAATTTTATTATTTACCCCTTTAGTAGACTGAAAAATTAAGATTATTGATCAGAAAAAAGAGATAAGCTTTTTAGTAATTTGAATGGAAGACGGTTTTTAGGGTAAATCATAAACCATTCTAAACCGCTCAAAAAGCGGTAGTATGGTTATTTTTGAAGGAAAATTATATATTATTTTAAGTCGGTACTTAAATAGGACTAAAGATATAAAGACAATCTTAAAACGGAATATAATTTTTAGTTTTCAGCTTGGATAATTTGAGTATTTCTATTATTGCATATATTTCATTTTACAAATTGATCACCTAAACAGAATTTTTAGAATTCATAAAGATTATTTGATTTGATATCAGAACTCAATTAATGTTAACTACTTATGCCATGATGAACAATGAAAAATAGAAGAAGAATGAATTAACCCATGGTTTAAAAAAAATTCAGTTTATGCAATGCCTTAGTATATAAAGCGCGAAAGTAACAGTTACTATAATGAATTTTTTGTGTCCAGGTTTTATTAGACACAGAAATAGATGTAGCTGTAGATTGTAATGTTTTTATTATTTACCCCTGTAGTAGACTGAGAAATTAAGATTATTGAGCAGAAGAAAGAGATAAGCTTTTTAGTAATTTGAATGGAAGACGGTTTTTAAGGTAAATCATAAACCATTCTAAACCGCTCAAAAAGCGGTAGTATGGTTATTTTTGAAGGAAAATTATATATTATTCATACTCAGTACTTAAATAGGACTAAAAATATAAAGGCAATTTTAAAACGGAACATAATTTTTAGTTTTCAGCATGGATAATTTGAGTATTTCTATTATTGCATATATTTCATTTCACAAATGGATCACCTAAACAGAATTTTTAGAATTCATAAATATTATTTGATTTGATATGCGAACTCTATAAATGTTAACTACTAAAGCCATGATGAAGAATGAAGAATAGAGCAAGAATAAATTAACCCATGGTTTAAAGAAAATTCAATTTATGCTATGCCTTAGTATTTAAAGCGGGATAGTAACAGTTACACTATATTGACTTTTTTGAGTCCAGGTTTGATTAGACAAGAAAAAAGATGTTGCTGTAGATTGGAATGTTTTTATTATTTAACCCCTTTAGTAGACTGAGAAAATAAGATTCTTAAGCAGAAGAAAGAGATAAGCTTTTTAGTAATTTGAATGGAAGACGTTTTTTAAGGTAAATCATAAACCATTCTAGACCGCTCAAAAAGCGGTAGTATGGTTATTTTTGAAGGAAAATTATATATTATTCATACTCGGTGCTTAAATAATACTATATATATAAAGAAAATATTAAAAAGGAACATAATTTTTAGTTTTCAGCATGGATATTTTTAGTATTTCTATTATTGCATATATTTCATTTCACAAATGGATCACCTAAACAGAATTTTTAGAATTCATAAGGATTATTTTATTTAAACTAGCAAACTATAAATGTTAACTACTAAAGCCATGATGAAGAATGAAAAATAGAACAAGAATGAATTAACCCATGGTTTAAAGAAAATTCAATTTATGCTATGCCTTAGTATTTAAAGCGGTATGGTTACAGTTACACTATATTGACTTTTTTGTGTCCAGGTTTTATTAGACACAGAAATAGATGTAGCTGTAGATTGTAATGTTTTTATTATTTACCCCTTTAGTAGACTGAGAAAATAAGATTATTAAGCAGAAGACAGACATACGCTTTGTAGTAATTTGAATGGGAGACAGGTTGTAAGGTAAATCATAAACCATTCTAAACCGCTCAAAAAGCGGTAGTATGGTTATTTTTGAAGGAAAATTATATATTATTCATACTCTGTACTTAAATAGGACTAAAAATATAAAGGCAATTTTAAAACAGAACATAATTTTTAGTTTTCAGCATGAATAATTTGAGTATTTCTATTATTGCATATATTTCATTTCTCAAATGGATCACCTAAACAGAATTTTTCGAATTCATAAGTATTATTTTTTTTAATTTAGCAAACTCTATAAGTGTTAACTACTAAAGCCATGATGAAGAATGAAGAATAGAGCAAGAATTAATTAACCCATGGTTTTAAGAAAATTCAATTTATGCTAAGCCTTAGTATTTAAACCGGTATAGTAACAGTTACACTATATTGACTTTTTTTAGTCCAGGTTTGATTAGACACGAAAAATGATGTAGCTGTAGATTGGAATGTTTTTATTATTTAACCCCCTTAGTAGACTAAGAAAATAAGATTCTTAAGCAGAAGAAATAGATAAGCTTTTTAGTAATTTGAATGGAAGACGTTTTTTAAGGTAAATCATAAACCATTCTAAACCGCTCAAAAAGCGGTAGTATGGTTATTTTTGAAGGAAAATTATATATTATTCATACTCTGTACTTAAATAGGACTAAAAAAATAAAGGCAATTTTAAAACAGAACATAATTTTTAGTTTTCAGCATGGATAATTTGAGTATTTCTATTATTGCATATATTTCATTTCACAAATGGATCACCTAAACAGAATTTTTAGAATTCATAAATATTATTTGATTTGATATGCGAACTCTGTTTATGTTAACTACTAAAGCCATGATGAAGAATGAAGAATAGAACAAGAATGAATTAACCCATGGTTTAAAGAAAATTCAATTTATGCTATGCCTTAGTATTTAGAGCGGGATAGTAACAGTAACACTATATTGACTTTTTTGTGTCCAGGTTTTATTAGACACGAAAAAAGATGTAGCTGTAGATTGTGATAATTTTATTATTTACCCCTTTAGTAGACTGAAAAATTAAGATTATTGATCAGAAAAAAGAGATAAGCTTTTTAGTAATTTGAATGGAAGACGGTTTTTAGGGTAAATCATAAACCATTCTAAACCGATCAAAAAGCGGTAGTATGGTTATTTTTGAAGGAAAATTATATATTATTCATACTCGGTACTTAAATAATACTATATATATAAAGAAAATATTAAAAAGGAACATAATTTTTAGTTTTCAGCATGGATAATTTGAGTATTTCTATTATTGCATATATTTCATTTCTCAAATGGATCACCTAAACAGAATTTTTCGAATTCATAAGCATTTTTTTATTTAATTTAGCAAACTATAAATGTTAACTACTAAAGCCATGATGAAGAATGAAAAATAGAACAAGAATGAATTAACCCATGGTTTAAAGAAAATTCA